>JAJIZL010032171.1:0-59666 GCA_023969395.1 Amblyomma maculatum
ACAACTCCATGCAATACTCGCTTTGAGTGCAATAAATGTTTTCACCACCACCACCAGAACCGTGTGAAAGAGGGGAAAAGGTTATTTTTCATTCATCAAGGGGAGGACAGGAGCAACAAATTTTGTAATATTGGCACCTCATGGATGCTAGTAGGCACCCTTTATTAGGCGATACCTTATGCAGCTCGTTCAGCCGCAAAGCGGTCAGCGTCGTAGTAGTAGTTGTTGGCACTGCGTCTCGGAAATATTGACGACTGCGTAAATCTGATGATAATTTGTGGGTCTATCGATGTTGATTAATGCGTGGTACTGGTACGCAATGTCGAGGTAAAGAAATCAATTATTCGTGAAACAAAGAAATAAAAATGAGGAAAAAGTGGCATCAAAGGTGCAAGAACGAAATGCCAATGTTTGATGAGGTTAATCAAACTTTGAAGCGTCCATTTATTAAACCCATTTAAATAATTGAAAAAAAAATGAAAAAGTGAGCTTCAAAGTGTCAGAATGCTTAGAATGAAAATACAATGCTGTCTGACGCTAATCAAGAAACTTTTGAGTGTTATTGATCAAATGAATTATTAATATTAAAATTAAAATTAAAAAGGTGCAATAAGAGCCGTCAAAATACTTAGAATGAACAGCCAACACTTGAGGATGCTTATTATGAAAATTAAGTGTGTGTGTGATTCATCAATTAATTTATATAATTGAAAAAGGAAACATTGAATAAACACTACAAATGTGTCAAAAGTATCAGAATAGAAAGGCGACGTTTGTGTAAGTGTCGGTGTCTGGAAAATTAAAAAAAAAATGTAAATCATAAATAAATTGAAACAAAGCGTCCCTGTGTGTGAAACGTTCTTACATCATTCTTTTACCAGAAGAGTCCCCCGGCGTTGCACCGAATGCGAACAACGCGTTCTGCTGAACGCGCGCACAGGGACGCATCAAATTTCAAGAAGCGCCATCCGAGCTGATTGGTGACATCGCCCGGCAGGCTATACGGAAACAAAAATATAAAGCAAATAAAGAATAGGAAATGGGGGAACGTAAATCATTTGCTTTGTTATCGGAATTTTTTTTGTAGTTCTTGGAATGTATGCATGGGTTCGTAATCCACAGTTGCAGGGAAACGGACTTTTCCTCCAAAATAAAACTACTCTGTAAACGAAGCAAACGCGAGCCAAAAAAGTGTAAAACGTAGTACTGCCGAACGCATTCGAGCTCTGGTGAAAACGTTTATTGCTCTTGAGCCTTATTGATGGGTCGGCTCGATATCGCGTAGGGTGGCCGGGAGCCCACCAGCTCCTTTTGTGCAGCTGGGTCCGAGCTGGACATCGCGATCTCCCATTGGTCTGTTAGTTGGCAATTGCGGGCTGGCTGGAGCTCAGAGCACATGTACAGGATGCGATGAGAGTCTATTTTGGGTGCCCCGCAGAGGGTGCATACAGGAGAGAAAAGGCCGGGGTGGATATGGGCAAGGTGTGCTGGAGCTAGGAAGGTACGGGCCTGGAACTGGCGCCAGGTCAGCTGCTCCAGTTTAGATAGTGATTGGTGGTGGTGGGGGGGGGGGGGGGATACTCCATGGAGTCGTTGCTCCCTGTAGTGGAGAGTAATCAAGCGTTCGCGAGCATTGCCTGAGTCTGTAGCTGGCCCTGCTCGGTTGATGTGCGCTCGAGCTGTGTTGTGGCCAGCTTGATTCCCAGGGTTGCCCGCATAAGCAGGTACCCATAGGAGTTCAATTGATCTGGTCAGTGGTTGAATAGAATTGAGAATTTCGAAAGCAGGCGTGTGAAACCTGCCTCGTGCGAAATTGCGGATTGCTGATTTTGAGCCACTAAAGATTATTATGGCAGTGGTTGAGGAGATTGCCAAGGCAATTGCAGTTTCTGCCTCTAACGAGGATGCAGCTTTAATCGAACCAGAAACTATAGGGTGAAGTGTGTTGGACACCACGCTCAAGGTATAGGCTTGATGAGTAGCAAATTCTGCGGCATCCACACAGACTGCACTGGTATCTCCGTCGTATTCTTTGTGCCGCGCCGCGACTGTGGCTTCTCGCCGAGCTAGGGGACGGACCGGGTGGACGTTTTTTGGGAGTTGTTAGATTGTTAAAAGAGATTGAATTTCTCCGCGGGTTGAATGCATAGGCCTGAGGGAGCTTATGTGCGCAACACTTCCAGTAATTACAGAACGCTCGGAATCTACTTATTTTCTGTTAGGAAACTAGCCCAATAAGTTTACTGAAATATAGTTTCTATTTGCTTGCTATTAATTTCAAAGTACAATTAAGAAACAATTTCCTAGCCTCGGTACTGAGGCTGAATGGTTGAGAAGAATGAGCTGGCTCGTTTAACGCGCGTGTTTTATTTCGGCGTTTACGTGGCACAGGCATGTGTATGTTACTGTTCCTTCCTCTTGCAGTTTTCTGAGCAGCATAGGACACAAATCTGTTGAATTAAGTGGTTTATGTGAGCTCCGAGCGCGGCTTCATGAGTACGCGGTATGCACGAAAGAGAGCAGCGCGTCGTCTGCTACCACTGACCCTTGGACCCCTCGAGAGGGCGCTTCTGTAGTTGTCGCTACCTTTAAAAAAATAGAGGAGCCTTACTGTGCGTCAGCGGCCTCCATGGAGACCTCGGCAAAACCTCCGCGTAGCGCGGCTGCGTCGTCTGCTCCGCGCTGCACTGAAACCCATCCATGTCATCGTCTGCTCCGCGCTGCACTGAAACCCACCCATGTCATCGTCTGCTCCGCGCTGCTTTCCAGCGTGTGTTCACGCGCGAGCTCGCCGTTGTTGCTTCACAACCGGCGACCGGAGCACTCATAGCTGTGTACACGCGTATCAATGATTCAGCACGAGATTCTGCACAGCATGGACCGAGACATCCGGGCATCTTCATTATTCTTTACTCTCCCACATCTTAACAAGAGGTGCCATATCGGGTCCCTCAAATACCTGCCGCTCGCATCTCGCCTTCGAGTACCGAATCCGCGTTCTTTTCTTTCTTTTTTCTGTCTCAGAGCCTGCCAAGAAGCTCTGTTTGAAAATAATGTTCGCGGCAATCGTTTTTCAAGACCTGGAATGGCGCGCAGTAATGACAGTCTATCAGTTAATCACAATTTCTTGCTCTGGAAAGCACCAAAAAAAACATGTTTCCAACCAGCCTTTTTGTCAGCCGGGGAATCGAAGAAAGCAGAACCGAGAAACCCCACTGGCGAAGAGAGCCGGCTTTGCGCGCGTCTGTTCCACCTCCTCCTCATTCTCTTTCTCCGGCTCCACGTTCACGTGCGGCTGCGTGTGGCACGCGCTCTCGCGCGAGCGGGCTGCGCAGGCTCCAGATAGCTCCAGAGACGCGCTCTCTCTCGAGACCGGCCGCGGCGTAGGTTTTTAGTTCCTCTACGCTCCGCCAGAAACCCAGCGCCAGTGTCGTGGAGCAAACTCCAGCTGGGGTTCCCTACGGTGCATATTTCAAGACGTCGACGTTGTGGCCAAGTGTAAGCCTGGTATGTCACGACCTCCTGTTCGACGTGTCGTGGACTTTCTCAAGGAACATTCCTTGTGTGTTATGCCCGCTGACAAAGAGGGAGGGTTCACTGTTTTATCTTTTGGTTTGTTTAATTCCAAAGCGGATGACGCAATTTTCAAAGTTTTTCAACTCCGTGATGATATTAACTTGTTCAAGCTCAAAGCTAAAGCAAACAAACCATGTGACAGATAGAACCTGTAACACCTGGTAAAGTCTATTGACAATAGCAGCAAAAGCCATTTAGATTTGTTCTTCTTCGCAAAACCTCACAAGCCCGGATGCCCTTTGCGTGTTATCGTTTCAGAAAACGGATCCTGGTAGAAATCAATAGCCAATTTCTTGCAAGCTAAACTGGCCCTTTTGTGGGTAAATGACCGTTTCCTGGTGAAGACGTCCGAAGATGTTAACTTTCTGAACGCCTGTCATAAGACCCTTATCAGTGCAATATCAATTGACATCAAAGATTCATACTACTCTCTACCTCAAGCTAAGCTGTTAGAATGTGTCGAGGAATGTATCGATGAACTTGGAGTGGTGGCCTTTCAAAATTCCTCAGGAATAAACGCTAGTGGATTTTTAGAACTTTTAACACTTTATCTTAATTCAACTTTTGCTAAATGGAAAGACAATTTTTACCTTCAAAAAGACGGCATATGTAATGGCTCATGCATAGCTCCAATTCTTAGCGACATACTATTAGCTAAATATGACCGGCTCCTGCAAGACAGTCTAGTGGGCTCTAGCCTTTTTAAAGTTTCAGATTCGTAGGCGACCTTTCACTGGTTACAGATATCAGCTCTGGATTTTAAGAGCATAATGTTTTTAAAACACTCACCATTTTTCGTGAGTGTCTTAACCCATTAACTTTGACTCACGAACTTCCAGAAGGTGGGCAATTCGGTTTTTAGACCTAAAAATTACATTTTCTGATAATCATGTGTGTTGGGCGTATGAACCCCGTTCCAAGAAGCCACTACTGCAGGTTCATTCGGCGCATTCTAAGCTGGTCAAGAAAAGCCGTAGTTACCTCTTGTTTTAAGAATGCCCTAAAAACTCCTGTGAGCACCTACTGACTTTAGTTTCGCTCAGCAATCATATTGCCGCGAAACCTTCAAAACAGTATTTGTTGTATTTTTAACAGCCGCCGGCATACAGGCTTATCACTCTGATTCTGGACCGCGTATCAGTTCCGTAATCTTTGTTTGTTAATGCTGGATGCCGCGAGTCACACCTTTATCAGTTTTGTTGTAGCGAAAGATGCACCGAGATCTATCTCAAAGGTTCCGGCCACTCGGGTGTCTTTCCACAATGTTCCAGCCCATGCTTTTAGCTGCTTGCGACGTTATCTAGATTGTTCTGTGCAGCCTTTAAATTGAGCGTTGCCGAGCGACGGGTAGTCTTTGTTCGACGATCGACGAGCACGTTTGTTTCTATCGCCGCCGCCGAGTTGCTTAGTTCTTTTGCGGGCGCAATTCAGCCCAAATAAACAGTTTCTTTAGTGCAATCATCGACCCTTCAATTGTGACGTCGACCTCGTCACCACTACGTGACATCTGGTGGAGGTGCTGCCTTTGATCCTTCAAGCGAAGACCCAAGCCGTGTTCCTGTCGCCCTGGAAGACCAGCCTACAGGTCACAGAGCCAGCCGCCGACTTCAAGGCCTACAACCCGAACACGGTCTGCTGCTTCACCCCATTCGATCTCGGAAGGCATCGATGCTGACAATGGCCCAGCCTACAGCACCGGTTATTTTCGTCCAACCCCGGGAGCCCCCCTGCTTCCATGGACTACCGGATGAAGATGCGGGAGATTGGATGGACCTTTTCGACTGTGTGGCAGATTTCAACGGCTGGAATGACGACGCGAAACTTAGGCAAGTCTACTTTGTTCTTCAAGGACATGCCCGTGTTTGGTTCGAAAATCATGAGGCAACTATGAAGGATTGGGAGTCTTTCAAGGAAGCGTTTCTGACTGAAAATCATGAGGCAACTATGAAGGATTGGGAGTCTTTCAAGGAAGCGTTTCTGACTGCCTTCTCAAGCATCGTCCGAAAGGAAAGAGCCCAGGCCCTCCTTCAGTCAAGACTGCAACTTCCTAACGAGTCTGTCCTGGCGTATGTTGAGGAGATGAAGCGCCTCTTTCGCCGCGCCGACCCTAACATGACTGAAGGTGAGTCAAACTTTTAATGCGAGGCGTCAAAGAATCGCTTTTTGGAAATTTTGTCCGAAATCCGCCAAAAACAGTGGCGTAATTTGAAACGGAAGCGTCTGCCATCGAGAAGACGTTGTACACCCGGATGCGCCACTACGAGCGGCCACTTCAGCCAGACTACTCAAGCCACTACCCCAGCGCATCTGCAAGTGGAGAGAACCTTCGTGACCTCATCCGGGAGATCGTGCGAGAAGAGCTCCGCCGAATGCAGCCATCATCGCAACAACCCCAGGTGGCGACGCTCGCGGACGTCGTCCGTGAAGAAGTCCAGCAGGCGCTGGGTGTTCCTGAAGCGACGGCTGCGACTGTTCCCGCACAAGAGGCAACAGCGATGAACTACGCTGGTGCATTACGTCGCCCTCCGCCCCGACGTGATGACTTTCCGAGCCCTCGCCGCTACCGGCCTGTTCCTGAAAACCGCCCCTTGGCTCCCGCCCGCCAAGCCTACCAACGACCAACAAGCCCCAGGAAGTGCGACGCATGGAGGACAGCGAACAACCGCCCATTATGCTTCCACTGCGGTGAGGCCGGCCACATTCTGCGGCACTGCCCGTACCGACGAATCGGTCTCCGCGGATTTGCAGTCGACGCTCCACGACCACGCCCAGGTGAACGACCGCAAGAAATCGACAACTATCTGCGTAGCGGTGAGATTGCGTCACCAAGCCGTCGATTCAGGTCTCCATCGCCGTACAGAGCCCGCTTTGCGTCGCCAGGACTATGATGATAGTGTGCGCGGAAGGTCCCCAAGCCCCCGTAGGGGAAACTAAAGGCAGCAACCTTTGGAGGTGAGGTTGCTCAAAGGCGAAAAGACGAAGATCCTCCGCCGCCGACGACCACTAACGACGACGCAGCCGTTTCACCGCCGCTCCACACGACGTCATCGACGACAACACGACCAAAGTGCAAGCAGACACCGCCGCCCAGCGAAGTAACAACGGTATGCCCCGGCCATGACCTGAAGAAACGACGGAGCCGAGATCGGACACTAAGGCCCACGTGCAATGCGAGGACGCGAACAAGTGACCTTGAAGTTGATGTCGACGGTCCCAGAGTCACTGCCCTAGTAGACACCGGAGCTGACTATTCAGTCATTAGTGGACCGTTAGCCTCTCAGCTAAGAAAAGTTACCACCGCTTGGGATGGCCCGCTGATTCGCACAGCAGGTGGCAACCTGATTACTCCATCGGGACGATGCACTGCAAGAATAACCGTAAATGGGCGTACATGCCCCACCAGCTTTGTGGTCTTGCAGCAGTGCTCCCGCGACGTGATTTTAGGCATGGACTTCCTAAATGAACATAGGGCTATCATCGACCTGCGATCCAAGCTCATCAAGCTCTCGGCAGACAAAGCCATTCCTGCTACGACGACGTCGATGCAACACATCCCTCTAAACGTCCTCGACGAAGAATTGAACGTCCCGCTCCGATCAAGTATCGCAGTCTGCGTAGGTAGCGCCAACATCGAAACCGCTGAAGGGATCGTCGAAGGAAATATCCAATTGCTCTTAGAACGAGGTGTCGGCATCGCAAGAGGTATCACGAAATTCCGGAGAGGTCAAGCTCAGGTTCTGGTAACAAACTTCACCTAAGAATACCGGCACCTCAACAAGGGCACGACGATCGCCTTTTTCGACGAATTAGCGGACCTCAAAGATGTATTTACCCTCCACGACCAAACGCTGGCAGACGCACCGGACCTATTCCGTCGGCCCACATTTGACATCAACCCGGCATTGACCCACAACAGGAAAGACCAGATTCTCAGTCTGCTTCGAAGCTACGGGGAGTGCTTCTCATCGTCATCGAAGGTACGACAAACACCACTGGCCAAGCATCGCATAATAACGGACGAACACGCCCGACCTCTGCGCCAAAGCCCTTATCGTGTATCGCCGCGAGAACGCCAGGCCATTCGCGATCAAGTTGAGGAAATGCTCCGTGATGACGTAATCCAGCCATCGAACAGCCCCTGGGCAGCACCAGTCGTTTTGGTCAAGAAGAAAGACAGCACACTTCGCTTCTGCGTTGATTACCGCCGCTTGAATAGCATAACGAAGAAGGATGTCTACCCGCTTCCCCGCATCGACGACACTCTCGACCGGCTCTGCAATGCAAGGTACTTCTCATCGATGGACCTGAAGAGCGGATATTGGCAAATTGAGGTCGACGAAAGAGATCGCGAGAATTCCGCATTCATCACACCGGACGGCCTTTATGAATTTAAGGTAATGCCATTTGGCCTCTGCTCCGCATCAGCCACGTTTCAACGAGTAATGGACACAGACCTGGCAGGCTTGAAGTGGCAAATTTGTTTGGTATATTTGGACGACGTTGTTGTCTTCTCGTCAAACTTTGAAGACCACCTAAAACGACTACAGACAGTGCTGGAAGCCATCAAGTCTTCGGGGCTAACGCTAAAAGCAGAGAAGTGTCACTTCGCCTACGAAGAACTCCGATTCCTAGGTCACATCGTTAGCAAGGACGGTATTCGCCCAGACCCGGAGAAAACAGCTGAAATCGCACAATTCCCACCGCCTGCCGACAAGAAAGCTGTGCGCCGATTCCTTGGGCTGTGCGCTTATTATCGACGATTTGTCAGAAACTTTTCACGGATCGCCGAACCGTTGACGCAGCTTACAAAGGCTGACGTACCTTTTAAATGGGAAGCGCCGCAAGGGGAAGCCTTTGACGAACTTAAGCGCCGCCTGCAATGCCCTCCTGTACTTGGCCACTTTGATGAAAACGCCGAGACCGAAATTCACACCGACGCGAGCAGTGTAGGCCTAGGAGCCATTCTCGTCCAGAAGACTGCCAGACAGGAAAAAGTAATCGCCTACGCTAGAAGGTCTCTCACAAAAGCCGAAGTGAATTACTCGACGACCGAGAAGGAGTGCCTTGCGATCATCTGGGCTACTTCTAAGTTTCGTCCATACCTATACGGCCGACCATTCAAGGTGGTAAGCGACCATCACGTGCTCTGCTGGCTGGCTAATTTGAAAGATCCTTCCGGCCACCTTGTCAGATGGAGCCTACGACTTCAAGAATTTGACATGACTGTAGTCTATAAGTCGGGCCGGAAGCATTCCGACGCAGACTGCTTATCCCGCGCTCCCGTCGATTCTCCCCCGAAGGACGATATCGACGACGCCTTTTTGGGACCGGTAAGCGCCAGCAGTTTCACAGAACAACAGCGATCAGACCCTGAGCTGAAAGCGCTAGCCGGTTACTTGGAAGGAAAGACCGCTTCCCCTCCTGGTGTGTTCAAGCGACATTTATCATCCTTCACGTTAAACAATGGCCTCCTCGTGAAGAACTTCGCACCCAACAAGACCGCGCAGCTTCTCGTAGTGCCTAAAACCCTTCGGCAAGAAATTCTGCAGGCGTTGCACGATGAGCCCACAGCAGGCCACCTCGGATTTGCGCGCACGTTGCGTCGAATCCAGGAGAAGTATTACTGGCCGCGACTGCCTGCCGAAGTTGCCCACTACGTGAAGACGTGTCGTGAGTGCCAACGACGCAAGACGCCGCCGATCAAACCAGCAGGACTACTAAACCCGATTCCGTCCCAAATCCTGCCCTTTCAACAAATTGGGATGGATCTCCTCGGCCCCTTTCCATCTTCGTCTATGGGTAACAAGTGGATCATCGTGGCCACTGACTACCTTACCCGTTACGCCGAAGCAAGAGCACTACCAAATGGTACCGCGGCAGAAGTCGCCAAATTTTTTGTTGAACAAATTCTCTTGCGACACGGCGCCCCAGAAGTGCTCATCACGGACAGGGGAACGGCGTTTACGGCAGAGTTGACGCAAGCCATCCTGGAATACAGTCACACAAGCCATCGACGAACAACTGCGTACCATCCCCAGACCAATGGCCTTACGGAGCGCCTGAACAAAACGATCGCTGACATGATCGCTATGTACGTCGACGCTGAACACAAGACCTGTGACGCCATCTTGCCGTACGTGATCTTCGCGTATAACACGGCAGTCCAGGAGACGACCAGAGCGACTCCGTTCAAGCTTGTGTACGGTAGGGAGCCCACGACGACGCTCGACGCAATGCTACCGCACGTAACCAACGAGGACAACCTTGACGTCGCCGCCTACCTGCAGCGTGCAGAGGAAGCCCGACGACTCGCACGGCTGCGTATTAGACCAACAGCGCACCGACATCCGACGATACAACTACGACACCACGCAGAGTACAATCCAGAAGACCAAGTGTGGGTTTGGACACCTGTTCGCCGTCGCGGATTAAGTGAGAAGTTGTTGCGTCGATACTTTGGGCCGTACAAAATCATTCGCCGCGTCGGCCCACTGGACTATGAAGTCATTCCCGACGGAATGTCAGCATCGCAACGGCGACGCGCCCGCCCAGAAATTGTACATGTTGTACGACTGAAGCCATATTACGCGCGTTAAAGAATGTGTGGTGTTTAAAATTTGCAGTGCTTATGTTTAGTTGCTTTGTTTTGGAACATCGAGGCGATGTTTTTTTTTTAAGGGGGGAGTAATGCCGCGAAACCTTCAAAACAGTATTTGTTGTTTTTTAACAGCCGCCGGCATACAGGCTTATCACTCTGATTCTGGACCGCGTATCAGTTCCGTAATCTTTGTTTGTTAATGCTCGATGCCGCGAGTCACACCTTTATCAGTTTTATTGTAGCACAAGATGCACCGAGATCTGTCTCGAAGGTTCCGGCCACTCGATTGTCTTTCCACAATGTTCCAGCCCGTGCTGGTAGCTGCTTGCGACGTTATCTAGATTCTTCTGTGCAGCCTTTAAATTGAGCGTTGCCTAGTGTGACGGGTAGTCTTTGTTCGACGATCGACGAGCACGTTTGTTTCTATCGCCGCCGCCGAGTTGCTTAGTTCTTTTGCGGGCGCAATTCAGCCCAAATAAACAGTTTCTTTAGTGCAATCATCGACCCTTCAATTGTGTCGTCGACCTCGTCACCACTACGTGACAATACTAACATTATGTCACTTCTCTGCTTTTCAGCCACCAATCTCCCAGTCGTTTTTTCTAGTTTCCACCGCCGGTTTATTCACCCGGCCACTGTTATCTCTAATCCCTAGAGCTTCAGGAACAGTGATTGCGCCTGCATCAACTTTCGGATGGATACCATTACATTCGAGTATAATATGGTCAATTGTTTCACTGGAGTTTCCACATACAGCACATGCGTCATCTCCATTGTTAAATTTCTTTTTGTAGCTGCGTGTTCTAAGGCACCCTGATCTAGCTTCAAAAAGTAGGGCACTGCCTCTTGAGTTATCAAAGAAATCTTCCTTCCTGATCTGCATTTTCCACTTTCGGTATAATTCCACACTCTGTTTCTTTTCCATCGAATTTATCCAATTTTTACCTTTTGTGTTTTTCACCTATTGCTTAATGCTCTTTATTTCTCCGTCCTTGTGACTAGCATACTTACTAGTTAGTTTCCCAGTTCTTTTCCTCCATTGAGAGTCAACGCTTTATAAATATAGGTATTTAAATACCTTAGCTGCCCATCTCTTACTGTCCAATTTCCTCAGGCATTCCTCATATAATATTTTACTCTGAGCTTCCCGTACTTCGAAAAATGCCCAGCCCATATCTCCCTGTACCGCCTCATTTGTAGTTTTGCCGTGGGCACCTAGTGCTAATCGTCTAACGGATCTCTGATTTATTTCTAATGTCGACTGTACCTCTGATTTTAGGCACAAAACCGGATTTCCGAAAGTAAGTCCGGGCACCATAATTCCTTTCCAAATACCCCTCAATACCTCATACCTATTGTATCCCCACAATGCCTTATGCTTCATTATCCCGGCATTCCTTCGCCCTTTGGCCTTAAGTGATTGCTCATGCTTTCCAATGTATGCCAATCCTTCGTTTACACATACCGCCAGATATTTATATTGTGCTACTGTAGGTATTTCATGGCCTTGTATTTTAAGACCCTGATCAGTTGAGCCGTTGAAAATCATCAGACCCGACTTAACTGCGCTGAAACTGAAGCCTAGAGCGTCCCCTTCGTCTCCGCAATACTTAACTAGAGTTTGCAATTCTTCCAGACTCTCAACTAGCAGCACAATATCGTCTGCATACATCAAACCGGGGAGGTGCTGCTCTATCGCCTTTCCACCTAATCTATATGACAGGTTAAAACCTAGGTTACTGTCTTGTATCCTCCGTTCCAGGTTTATCATATAAAGCATGAACAACACCGGTGATACAGGACAGCGTTGTCTTAATCCTTTGCACACTTTCACATCCTCCGTACTTCTTATCCCTTCCCACGTAATTTCTACTTTGTTATCCCGGTATATTTCCTGTAGGAACTCTTTTATCTCATAACCGATACCTTCTTCTTTTAATATGTTCCACAGGAGTTCCCTGCTTACGGCGTCGTATGCCCCGTTTATGTCCAGGAAGGTCAAATACAAAGGTCTATTTTCCACTCTAGATATTTCGATGCATTGGGTAAGCACGAACAGGCTATCATCTAAGCGCCTACCATTTCTAAAGCCGTTCTGAAGTTCTCCGAGTATCTTGTTACTTTCTACCCATGCTTGCACCTTTAATTTCACCGCCTGCATGGCTAACCTGTACATAACAGATGTTATGGCAATCGGCCTGTAGCATTTTGCTTCCCATAAGGAGCCGCAGCGCCGCCCAGCGATGATTTGGCACTGTTTTTCAGCAGCGTATCCATCACACATGTAGTTACAGAAATGCGTCCACTCCGCGTCCATTAAAATTTACACAGCCAGCATAAAGCGCGGCCGCTCGATTGGCCGGCCGGTGATATTGTTAGATAGTGTGAGCTGGTGGCGCAAGTGCGGGAAGAGTGGAAAGCTCCGCCCACGAGGAACTTGGTGGCGCCACCTACCTTTAAAATGTTGTACTAGAGTAAAATTTATTGCCGGGCTAGTTGGTTCATGATTGTGCAGGAGAAACGTTACCGCCAAACAGACGAACTTAAGACAGGACAACGCGCTGCTGGCAGCTGATTGGTTTATTGAATTACACACAACATATACGAGCATCGTCACACCAGCTCTCAGCTACCGCTCCCGTCCAAAGGCTATGCTTTAATATGCAGCGGCTCCACTACTATTTTAAGTAAGCAAGGTAAACTGTCCTACCTAAGCACATTTAATAGGTGTCAGACTATTTTGTGAGCATGGAGAAGGATTAGAATTTACGCAAGAGCAGCCCGAAGGCGATAAGTGTAGTTTTTATATTTACAGCTATCTATAGCAGGTGACAAGGTATTCTGGATGTAGCACCCACGTTCCCAGAGTGCATTTTTATCCCATGAATCAGGTCACTCCAAGACAGCGAAGCGAGCTACTGCAACATCAGCCCGACAGACAGTCATTGTGAAGTCCTGTTCCCATACCATGCAAACAAGCTTTTAGTTACAGGTAGCTAGGCTTGGAGGTACAGGCTTCCCTCAGTCAGCATGACGGGAGTAGTCGAGTCGTTTTAATAACTAGGCCAGTGGTTATTCCCTACAGCTATCGAGTAGTCCATAACATGGAAAACGTAGCTTCAAAGTGCCAGTAGTTTCTCTGCCTCCTGCAAACGTTGTGTTTTGGTATAAACAAGGAAAAACGCAAAAAAGAAACATTCGGAGCATAGGCGTAGGTACGTAGAGTGTAACGAAGGAGTTATTTATCAGGTTGCTCTCACTTGTAGTAAGACGTATGTTGGGCCAACGGGGCGCTGTTGGAATTAAAGGTTAAGGAGCATGAACGCTCAATGGACAAAGGAACTACGTATAATTTGCTGCGGCATCGCAAGGACAGTGATGTTCGCTAGTGCAAGCCCATTACCGAAAGGAAGGTGGTTTTAGGCAGCGTGTTGCCCGTGAAATGAAAGAAGCTTTTGTATTAGAGAAAAGGGCTAAAATTGTATAAGCGATGCTTCGGTTTCCCTAATAAGAATAAGAAATCTTTTCAGAAAAATTTGGCTGAGCAAATCACAAGCGTACAAGTTGCGCTGATACACTGCATGCATTCAGATGACGAAACCATTTGTGAATGTATTACGCGGTAATATGTGTTTGTTTCTGATTTCCAATTTTTCAATGCGTTTTTTTTTATCCTTTATCTTTCCTTCATAGCCCTTAAAACTTATCACTATGTCCCAATCATCACAGGGTCTTTTGTTTGCGTGTTCTGTGGTGGTACAAGGTGATTAGTTGACGAGGCATCGACGAAGGTTTAGGATGTTACATGTGCTGTTTTTGGATTTCCGTGATTGGTTTTTGCGTTTGGATTTCACTATCTTCTTATCCCTTCCAACATGTTACTTTGTCCCTTTACACCATTTGCCTTTTTTTTTAAAGAGTCATCGGTCGTTTTTATTGGTTTTAGCCCACCCTAAGGTAAACATGAATCTCTTTATCGGTCTATAACTGCATAGCTTGCTAAAGCGTACGGTAGCTGATAGATGGTGTGACAATGTCCCTATGTATTATGTGTGTCCTTCATTAAAACAATCAGTTGCCAGTAGCGCGTTTTCCTGTCTACCTGTATTGTGTTCGTCTGTTTGATAACTTTTCTCTTGCTAACTTTTCTTTTGTATGCTAACTTTTCCCCCGTAAAGTCGTACTATGAATAGTTCTGGTTGCCGCCGGCATGAATCACCACCAAATTGCAAGTTAGCAAAGCGCGAAATTTGTTTATTTACTTTATTTGTTCAAATAACCCAAAGGCTCGAGCAGAATTACATAAGAGGGGAGGGGGAACTGTAGTAAAAACAATGCATCAAAAGAAGACTTGCGATAAGTACATAATTTGGTAGCCAGGAGCACATTGTTGAAAGGCTGGCGCTTCAAAACACTCAAAATATAATTATACATGGCACCAAACATTCACGTTTTTCGGAGAGCAGCGCTTCATCACGTACACACAAACACACACAAAAAGAAATGTGTGGATGGAGGTTACAGCTCAAAGTTACTTTTTCAACCGGATACAAATGTTTCGAAATCATTGGAAGATGCAATGGTGCCAAGGAGTAGGGTATACACTGAGGAATGGCGAGGAGGGGAGGCCAGTGAAAAAAAAAGAAGATTAGTTTGGGCAAAAACGGGTTCAACTTATAATTGGTGGTCAGTGCGTAGGAATAAAGCTCGAGCGCTCAGCCAAGCGGAGTGGGAGGCAGAGCTGGCCCATACGGGTATTTCTGAGCAGCGCAGCCTGCTCACCAGGGCCCGGAAGACAGCCCAAGCCAATGGTATCCTGGAGGAAACCCCCCACGCTATTCCGTTAAACAATTAAAGTTTACTCTCTCTCTCTCTGGTCGACGTGATATGAACAACGCAAAAAAGATGGATGACTATAAGGTAATTAGTAGAAAAAGGACAGAAAACCTTATCAGTCTTTCGAAATGAGATAATGTTGAGGGCTTTTTTTTTTCAGTTACACTTGCTGATCGCGAATAGGTTTAGATATGAAGCGTGCGGCTTTGTTTTGCAGAGACTCCCATTTTATTACTAGCTTTGCTAGATGGGGATTTGAGCGTACTAATGTAGTGTATGCTAATAGCTCTGTATCTGAATTACATTAACGCAGATCGCGTCTGAGGAAGCCGAATGTTTTGGAGCGGTTTCATGAAACTGTCTATGTGATAGTTTCATAAAAGGTCTGATGCTAAATACAACCTTAAATATTTTATGATGGGCACCAATTCAACACGCTCGTTGTTAAAAGTGTAATGACACGATTTGGTGCTAGATGTTGAGGCAAATCTGAGAAGTTTTATTTTTGAAGCGTAATTGCAATTTGTACTTGTGGGCACCAATTGCTAATCTTATTATGTCTGATTGTAGATGAACAGAGTACTACGAAGGATGAGCAATCTGTCTGTATATCACGCAATCATCCGCAAGTAATCTGATCATGGCATTTAAGTTACTATTGATGTCATAAACATAAAGTAACAACAAGATAGGTCCGAATACAAACCCTTGCGGCATACCGGATTTAATGAGGGAGTGGGACGGCGAATGGCTATTGACACGACTGATTGATAGCGATTAATGAGCATGAACAGCGTGAACAGTGACCAATTCACACAGCTGCGTTTCGTAAGATATACCGTGTAGGAAGCCGTACTGATTGGGAGGAAAAAATGAAGTTACGTTTCACCAGATGACCCATGAGGGCAAAGAGGGTTATGTGCTCTAGCAATTTCTAGGTTATATTGGTTAAAGAAACGGGTCTGTAATTTGATGGCTGAGGAGCACCGTCATATTTGAAAACAGGTATGACACGCGCAATTTTCCAGTCATTTGGGACACAATCGGTATCAGTTGATTGGTGAAAAATAGTAGCTGAGATGGGGCAGGCTTTCCTATTTTAAGTGATATAGGACACATCAAAGCAGGGAGACGGTCTATGGCAGAGGATACACGTTCTGCCGTGATGTCAGACATGTTTGGAGCAGCTATGAAAATGGCAGGTCAGTAGGCAAAGGGCTCTCATCAGTGAACACTGGGAAGAAAAATGGGCTAAATTCCTCTGCTTCTTCGGGGGAAGTAAGGTGCTTTGCTTCTTTAGTTATTGATACTGAGGAGTTTGAAAGGAGTTTTGTATTAACAACACGCCAAAATTTTTCAAGATTGTTTTTAACAGATGTGAAATTTCACTGCTACGAAACTTATCCTTTGCGATTTCAATTTAAATTTTCTAAAGCTGCGCATGTGTGCGGTATGGATTTTAATCGCTCTCAGAGGCTGGCTCCTTCGCGTACAACGTTTTCTTTTTACTTACACGTCTTTTGATGCTCCTTGTTATCCGATCTCTGTAGATGTGCTGATGGTGGCTTTTGGCGCGTACTTATCTTTTAGCTAAGTAAATATTTCCCGAATAATAATAACAGCGATAATAATACCATAATAATATCCTTTATTCACCTCAGTTCACAAGCTACATGCTTTAGCCCGCTTAAGCGCTATCGCTTGTGTGCGCGGCTGCCGGAGTATGAAGTACATGAGTCAACAGTGGAAAACAGAAAATGAAAATAAAAAACACAAATAAAATTCAGATCCAAAACATGCTTCTCCTACAGGAACAAACTAAAAAATAACATTGTGCAATACAAGAAAAACATTCGGCCCTGCGCACTGCACCGAAGAGATAATAACATCAAAGACAAGGCAAAGAATATTGGATCAGTCAATACTGTCATTCAGCCTCTATGGAAGAAACTTGATCAGTTGTTTTATTCCCTTCACGGTTAAGACTCTTCGCATTTTATTAAAGTAATAAGGAACATAATAAATATGTTTTTTATAATTACTGAAGATGCGGGATATGACGCACTTAAAAAAGTACGTCAAAGTACGGCTGACCGAGAGGCCGGACTTTACGTTCTCAATTTTAAAAGAGCTGCGAAAGAAATTCTTGTGTAATCTCTAGTGAAAAATCCCGTATCGCGCCAAACGGGTTTGAACCGGTCCTGTATTATCCCGTATAAAGTTCACACCGGTGTGACCGGTCCTATATGAAGCTTAAACGATTTATACCGGACAGGTCATGTCTAGAATAAATCTCAATCCGGACGGTCCGGTTCGATATAGAGTTAATACAGGGCAGACCATTTCCAGTACGCAACTCGTCAAGGACATCCCATTCCGAAATGGATATGAAACAGAGCGGACCAGTCCTGTATCGAGCTCATATACAGGAGAGGTCATGTCCGGTTTAACTGGAACCAGACAAACCCGTCATGAATGAAACTGATACGGACAGATTATTTTCGCTTCTCAACACAATTCGGGCGGATCGTGGAGCTCGACCAGGATGAACACATCGGAACATGCCTTCGCGCTAAATAAGCATGAAACCATACACATTATATCTTGCAAATTTTCTGTATATGTGGAGTATGCATTGTTTTGCAAATACCTAGAAGATATGATCCCTTCATGGATCACTGCCTTGTCGTGGCGGAGGGGCTTGCGAAACTTGATGAAGTCGTGAGCTCTGCTGAGTAGGGCCACCCAAGATAGACAGGTCACGGCAGAGAGTTCTGACAAAATGTGATTCACTGGAGAAGGTAATGGCAACCCACTCCAGTATTTCCTGCCAAGAAAACCCTATGGACAGACACAATATCATTAATGATATGGCGCCGGAAGATGGGCCCCCCAGGTTGGAAGGCGTCCCACATGTTACTGGGGATGAACAAAGGGCGATTCCTAGTAGCTCCAGGACGAATGAAGCGGCTGGGCTAAAGCCAAAAGGACGCTCAGTTGTGGATGTGTCGGGAAGCGACCGGAAAGTCCGATGTTGCAAGGAGATGTATCACATAGCAACATGGAATGTAAGATCTATGACGCAAGGTAAACTGGATGTCGTCAAGCGAGAAATGGACAGATTGAACATTGATATCTTGGGTATCAGTGAGCTCAAGTGGACCGGAATGGGAGAATTTAACTCCGGCAACCATTATGTCTCTTATTGTGGGCACGAATCCAAGAGAAGGAATGGGGTCGCTCTCATAGTAAACAGAAGAATGGGCAAAGCAGTGCTAGGGTACAACCCCAAAAACGACCGAATGATTTCACTTCGGATCCAAGGTCACCCTCTCAACATAACAGTTATCCAAGTGTATGCACCGACCACTACTGCTGAAGAAGCTAACGTTGAGAGATTTTATGCGGACCTACAATGCCTTTTAGACCGCACTCCATCATCAGACGTCGTTTTTCTCATAGGAGACTGGAATGCTAAGGCCGGGAGTGAAGAAATATCCGGAATTACAGGCAAGTTCGGTCTTGATGAGCCAAATGAAGCTGGGTAGAGGCTAGTAGAGTTTTGTTAAGAAAACAACCTGACCATAGCGAATACTCATTTTCAACAGCACAAGAGACGCCTGTACACATGCACTTCACCGGACGGTCTGTACAGGAATCAGATCGATTATATTCTTTGCTGGCAGAGATGGAGAAGCGCTACACAAGCAGTAAAAACAAGGCCTGGTGCCGATTGTGGCACCGATCATCAGCTTCTTGTTGCCAAAATTAAGCTTCGATTGAGGAAAATGCAGAAAACTAGAAGGCCTTTCAGGTATGATCTGGATCAAATTCCATTAGAATATGCTGTGGAAGTGAGGAATCGATTTCAAGAATTAGATCTAGAAGACAGAGAGCCCGAAGAGATGTGGACTGATGCTCGTGATATAATACAAGAAGTTGCTACTAAGGTAGTTCCAAAGCAAAAGAAATGCAAGAAAGCAAACTGGTTATCTGAAGAGGCTTTTCAAATAGCTGAGGAAAGGAGGATGGCAAAATTTATGGGGGAAAGAGAAAGATACAAGGTTCGCAAGGCAGATTTTCAGAAAATAGCAAGGAGAGATAAAAATGCCTTCCTGAACATACAGTGCTAAGCAGTTGAGGACAAGAGCCAATTAAGGAACACAAGAGTTCTGTATAAGACAATCAAAAGATATCAAAGGAAGCTTCTGTGCTAAGCTGGGCGTGATAAAGGACAAACGAGGCAATGACCTCACTGAAGCCTCAGAGATAAAGAAGAGGTGGCAGGAATACACAGAAGAACTGTACATGAAGGACCCGAATGTGCAAACCCAACATAAGACGGTTGAGTTTACTGATCTCGAGCCGGGCATCCTGAAGAGTGAATTTGAATGGGCCTTAGCCAGCCTTGGTAAGAACAAAGCTAGCGGAATTGATGGCATTCCAGCTGAGTTGCTTCAAAACCTCAACCATGACACTGTTAACATTCTGCATACATTATGTCAGAAGAGTTGGACAGCCTACAGTGGCCACAGGATTGGAGGAGGTCAGTTTACATCCCCATTCCAAAGAAAGGCAGTGCCAAAGATTGTTCCAACTACCACACGATCGCGCTTATTTCGCATGCTAGCAAGGTGATGTTGAAAATCCTCCGAGGTAGGCTGCAGCAATATGTGGATCGGGAGCTTCCGGACGTGCAAGTTGGGTTTCGCAAGGGCAGAGGAACTAGAGACCAAATTGCCAACATTCGCTGGATCATGGAAAAGCAAGAGAGTTCCAGAAACCCATCTACTTCTGCTTTATTGATTATGCGAAAGCGTTTGACTGCGTAGATCACAGCAGATTGTGGCAAGCTCTCCAAGAGATGGGAGTTCCAATTCACCTCATCTGTCTCCTCAGGAACCTGTATGAAGAACAAGAGGCCACAGTCAGAACTGGGCATGGTCTTACTGATTGGTTTCCGATTGAGAAAGGAGTGAGGCAAGGCTGCATACTGTCGCCCTGCCTATTCAACCTATTTGCAGAGTACATCATGAGGAAGGCCGGTCTGGAGAAGTCTTCAGCTGGAGTGAAGATGGCTGGAAAACGTATCAACAACCTTAGATATGCGCATGATACCACTTTAATGACAGAAAGTGAAGTGGAACTCAAGAGACTTCTGATGCGCGTACAAGAAGAGAGTGAGATGTTTGGGCTTAGACTAAACATTAAAATGATAAAGATCATGGCGTCTTGCCCTATCAAGTCCTGGACCATCAATGGACAAGAAGTGGAAGCTGTGACAGATTTTCTCTTCTTGGGCTCCAAGATTACCTCGGAAGGAGACTGCAGCCATGAAATTAGGAGACGCCTGCTTCTGGGAAAGAGAGCAATGGTTAGCCTTGACCGCCTAGTAAAGAGCAGAGACATTAGTCTGCCAACCAAGATCCGTATAACTCGTGCTATGGTCTTTCCAGTTGTGATGTATGGATGCGAGAGTTGGACTGTGAAAAAAGCTGACCGCCGAAGAATTGACGCGTTTGAATTGTGGTGCTGGCGAAGACTCTTGAGAGTTCCTTGGACTGCCAGAAGACCAAATCAGTCTATATTGTCGGCCATAAACCCTGACTGCTCATTGGAGGGTCAAATTCTAAAGTTAAAGCTCAGCTACTTTGGCCATCTGATGAGAAGAGAGGAGTCGCTGGAGAAAGATTTGATGTTGGGAAAGGTTGAGGGTCGCCGGAGAAGGGGTAGGCAGCGAACGCGATGGTTAGATGGCGTCCTCGAGGCACTGCAGATGAAGTTATGTGGTGTTAGGAAGATAGTGAGAGACCGGAAAGCATGGCATGACCTGGTCCATAGGGTCACGAAGAGTCGGACATGACTGAACGACTGAACTGAGCTGAACTGAGAAGATATGAAGCCATGGATTTGTGCGCTAGCAAGTACATACACGCATCGCGTTTTGCTTTTGCATGTGCAACAGTCGCTGCAGCTTGTACAATTTTGCGGTGCATCTTCATATCTGCGACTGAAAATCTGCCACCTTCAACACGAAAGTCCAAGCAAGAACGTAGCGTTTCGTTAGCGAGGATATCATAAGCTCGAGAATAAATGAAACACGTCGCTGACCATCGAAATATGCACAGGTCAGCGAACATCGAGAGTCGCTTCCTTGAGTGTTTACATATTCAGACCGCTCAGTCGGAAGTGTATTCAGTGACGTCGCTGCTCTGCTGGCAGCAGGTGAAGCTAAAACAAGCAGTATTACAATGTTGGTGCACCACATATGTAGCAAAAATTGCATGCGTTCAAAGACAATGACAAAACACACCAGCACTAGTAGATTATGATACCTTGAGGTTTGCCTGCAATAAAGCGACGCATTATAAAGATACGGGACATTTTTAAACCCTCGTGATAGCCTGGAAAAAGATTCAGTGTATTTAAAGGGCGATCGGTGAAATACGGCCACAAATTGTACAGTCAAGGAAAATATACAAAGTACGAAAGAGCAAAATTAGCTACATATACTGAATAATAACCACCGTAACTATAGCCCGCCGTGGAGTAGTGCCCGTCTCAAGACCGTAAAGACCGAAGTTCGATTCTAGACTAGGCAATAATTTTGTTATATTGTTACGCCGCGTAGCGGCGCACTTAGAAGCAGCAGAAGCAGAAGAAGAAGCGGAGGAAGCGAGGCGCACGCAGAATGATCCGGGTTTTCTGAGCCGCGTGCGTCCGTCCTTCATACGAAGTTCACCTGTATTAAAACCATTTCATCCGTTACATTTGGTGGAGGTGCTTGGTGTCGATCCCCGTACCTCTCGCTATAACGGATGAAATGGTTTTAATACAGTTGAACTTCATATGAAGAACGGGCGCACACGGCTTAGAAAACCCGGATCAGTCTGCGCGCGCCTCGCTTCCTCCGCTTCTTCTTTTGCTTCTGCTGCTTCTCACTGCGCCGCTACGCGGCGTAACAATACTTTATTTATTTATTTAATGCAGTCATGTTATTTTATACCTTTGCATGCTTTTTCCAGCCTGGTGACGAGTTTCTTTCGGAAACGAGAGCCATCAACCATACAGGCCATTCCGGTATCAGAGCTCCGCACGGTTTCATTCCGGACTTTCCAGGGCAGTACAGGAACTTTCTGAAATAGCCCACAATCCTGTACAGTAAACCTGTATACGATTTCCTATCCGAATTCTATATAGGATGTTTCTGTAGGGATACCTCAAAGATAAATTACTTGCGGACAGGTAACATGTCAAGTTGTTCCATACAAGCTATTGCTGGTTTACGGTGATGGTTCCGTAAACCAGATTAGTTGTAATCCTGTGCAGAATGCGGCTAAGCGTACTCAATTTATATTCAGTATTCAGTATTGATGCGCTGCGTAACGAGGGACGTTGGTTCCAAGGGTCGGTTACCAAAGTAAAATGTCACAGTACGAAGTCAGAAGGGGCGTAAGTGCTTGAGACGATCAGGACACAAGTCAGGAGCTACCATTCCTGATATGCGGGCCTCCGTAGGCGGGGACTATGCAGGTCGTGTCGATACTTCAGCAGGAGTGTCAGGTAAAGGTGCAGACGCATTAAAGTCAGAGAGTGGAGTCAGTTCGGCGAGACAAATGCCTTCAGGAAGAACTTGTAGAGAAAAGCTGAAGTTCAGGACGGGAATATAAGTGTGATTATTGGCTACGTGCACGATATTATCAGGGAGAACTTTGCTACGCTGCAGAGTAACGTCGGCTACTGGGGAAACCTCGTAGTCGCCATCAGGAATGGAGGGAAAAGGCGACATGAGCACATACACAGCGGCTTCAGGCGGCAGACGAGTAAATGCAGTGGAGCGAAGACGGAGCGTTGAAGTTTCATGAGCTTGTTCGTCAGGACAGAGCGGCAGGTCTAGATGAAGCAGTCCAGAAGAACAGTCAATAAGAGCGGAGTGTGCAGTTAAAAACTCGAGGCCTAATATAACATCTTGAGAGCAACTGGTGAGGACTGTAAATAACACAGGGATGTTGCGGCCGGCAATGCTAATTCATGCAGTACACATACCAATAACAGTAGCTGTGTTTCCATCCGCAACACGGATGGTAGATGAGATAGCGGGTGTGAGGACTTTCTTGAGGCGTCGGCGGAGTGAAGAACTGAGAACATAAATGTGGGCGCCAGTGTCAATAAGTGCTGAAATTGGGACTCCATCCACAAGAATATCAATGAGGTTACGTCTAGGTGCGTGGGTTAGTACCGAATTGGCAGTCCGGGTCGGAAATAAAGCGTCACTCCGGGGCGCTGCATTCGCTAGTTTCCCGAGTAGGTGCCGGCGTATGTGGGGGTGAGCTGCGACTAGGTACCGGTGAACGGGACCGACGAGTGCGGGGAGATGCAGATCGACTGGATCGACGAGCAGTTGTGACGGTTACGGTACGAGGCTCATCCGGTTGAGGAGGAAAGTGTCCAGGGCCATCATAGGCGGGGCGGGGCTCGGCTGGTCGGGCAACAAAACGTCGAGGTCCATAATAATACCGACGGTCAGCGTTGTAATAGGAGCGAGGGGTGGGGAAGGTACGGCTATGGCAATAACGCGAAATGTGGCCGGCGCGACAGCAAATAAAACAGATTGGCCTATCTTCTTAGGTGCGCCACTTTTCGGGATTGGGACTAACGTAGCGACGTGGGGAGGTTAGGCTGGTGGTTGCAGCAGCCACTAAAGGAACAGGATGCGATGGTGGCGGGGGCGGCGCGGGGCTGGAGGAGAGGCCGATGTTTGCAAGTTCCTGACGGACAACGGATTGTATCATGGCCACGGTATCGGGCAGCGGAGACGGGAGTGGTGCCTCGAGTTCTCTACGGACGATCCGAGTGACAGTCGTGGGATGGGAGGGCTGGTACAAAGGGGCCAGGTCATCGCAGGATGAAGTAGCCGGCGTGTTTGGAAGGCGCTCAAAGCGATGCTCGAGGCGTCTTTGTTTTGCCTGCTCGAAGTTTCTGCAGACTTGAAGCACCGAGTCGACAGTGGAGCAGTCCTTGCAGAACAGGATGTGGAACGCATGATCCGCGATACCCTTGAGGATATGCCCCACCTTGTCAATTTCCGGCATGGAGCTGTTGACCTTGCGACACAACGCAAGCACGTCCTGAATGTAGGCAAGGTAGGACTCCGTGGGGGATTGGACACGAGAAGAGAGTTCCGTTTTGGCAGCCAGAGCCAACCCAATGGGCTTCCCGAATAAGTCCTGAAACGTTTGCTTGCAGATGTCCCAAGTAACGAGCTCTTGTTCATGATTTTGGAACCATATTCGAGCTGCTCCCGCCAAATAGAAGATGATCTCGTTAGCGAGCACGATGGTTGCGTCCCAGTGGTTGTTCCTGCTGCAGCGCTCATACTCATCTAGCCAGTCGTCCACGTCTGGGTGGTCGTCACCATTAAAGATGAGAGGGTGGCGAATTTCCGTGAGTATTACTGGCTGAGGCGATGTTCCCGCGGTGGTAGGGGCTGTCTCGGAGGTCATCGTGGCGGTTTTTGACGCCGTTGTGATGCCAGGTAGGTGACGGCCGCTGCGCAAATCCAGCTTTTGGCAGCGTAAATGGGTTAATCTGTGCTAACGGGGATATTGATTCACCTCCACCAATATGATACGTGGCAGAAGGCTAGTTCAGGGAAAACCACCACAGCTGATGACAGGCGTAAATGTTCTTGCCAGCACCAACCGTGGCTTCAGCTTCGTCGTCTCTCACTCTGTGTTTTCCATCGTCATCCTCTTCTGTGGCATATACTGTGGGGATTCACAATTCCCATCCTTCATTATAATGCCCGCGCGTGATTACGCGCGCTGTCAGAGAGGTTAGTGGAGGAGAGGGCATGCTGGCCACCCCCCGCTGCCTCCCGGGTCTGCGGCGATGCTGCCGCAGGCTTCCCTCATTCCTGCCGGCGTAACCGGGAGACCTCCTCTTCCGTTCCGTGTCGAGGAGCGCGACTGTAGCAACTCGCTCGGGGTTCTTCGGCGGTTGGGCGCGCACGCGCGCGGTAAATGATTTCCGCCGAGGAGACCACCGCCGTCACCGAGAATCGCCCACTAACCGTAGGCACTTACCGCAACGAGATGTGAGCGCGAAGCCGT
Source organism: Amblyomma maculatum (assembly GCA_023969395.1). Classification (NCBI taxonomy): domain Eukaryota; kingdom Metazoa; phylum Arthropoda; class Arachnida; order Ixodida; family Ixodidae; genus Amblyomma; species Amblyomma maculatum. Next base: position 25,123 of record JAJIZL010032171.1, read on the forward strand.
GTCAGGTGAGAAGACTCTTCCTCTCACCTCCTTGATGCGCTTCCCTATTAGGTGGTTTTTATTTCACCCCCGTACACGGCGTTCGCTCGCTACACGGTTGTTGTATTTTAGTGCTGTTGATTTGCCGTGTACAACTGCTCAGGCAAATTAAAGCTCGTTCGAGTGCGCAACTCGTGTTTGTCCCCTCTGGCCCGAACCTGCCGCAGTGGCGATTTCTCGCACCGCGGTTTGGGGGTCACAGCTCTGTCTGCTGGGCTGTCACGTCGGGGCTAGAAGGCGACTGTAGTGTCTAGCGTATGTACTTTTGCGTATGTACTTTTGCACGCGCACGTTGATGGCATGAGAAGTATTTCACTATCCTTGGTGCCACGCCCGTCTTCCAGTTCGTCGCGATAGCTCGCAGCCTCAGAGAAGGGGCGGCCTACCCGACTTCTCTGAATTTATGTGGTGACCGTTTTAATTGCATCAGTGCAGTGGGGAGCCTAGTCAGCCTTAAGGGAGCTTTAGGAAGAAAGCGGTAGGATCCTTTTTCTTTTTGTCGGTTAATGTTCGACGGGCTCTGGGAGCCGAGCGGCGCGGCCGCAGCGCACAAAGGGCACGCTGGTAATGCTGCCTGCGCGGGCGCTAAACAGCTTGTACTGCTGTGAGCGCGTTGGATCCCTGCCGTCTGTACTCCTATAGCACCTTGCGCAATCCTTTCCCCACGCGAAGGACACACGTGAGTCCTTCGAGGTTGGTCACGCCACGCTGAGACGAGCTATATCGCACATGTGCATCGTTGAGCATGCGAGCGGCCCTAAGATTTTTCTTCAAGTTGTGTCATTTCGCTGCCTAGTGATGTGCACGGTGACGTTGTCGAATGGGTAGAACTTGCTCTATAAGTTCGCAACAACGCCACGGTTTCTGCGTTGGGCACACGCCGACGCGCGACGGAGCTGCAAGCAAAGATGGCGGAGCTAGACTTTACACGAAGCGCACCGCAATTAGAGCCCCGCTGCGTGGCCCGAGGAGGACGCATTCCACCACCAGCAGGCAGCTGCAGCGAGAGGCAAGCCTTGGGATTTCGAGCATCGCGCCTCGTTACGGCTTGCGCCAACGGCAGACGTAACTCTAACCAATGCGCAGGGAGTAATTTCTTGTGCTGAATATAGACCTTTTTAGTTTCGATGCCTGGGTGGAGCCATCTTAGTTTGATGGTGGCGCCCCGTATGAGCCAAACTGCGGAACGTCTGCTCCGGTGCTTCTTGACGCCACCTTGGGCTGTGCTGTGCTGGTTGATGCTGCGGTGCGGCAGTGTAAAAGTGCTGTTTCGCGGTGCTCGTGAAAGCTATCCGACACCTTGGTGCTATTTGGGCTTTGTTTGAGCGCTCCAGGAAACCGTATAATATCCGTTTGACATAGCGGCTGCTGTTGGAAACAGCTCAGCGGCCGGGGTGGCTGCGAAGGACTGCGCTCCACTTCCGCAGGGAGGATGTATCTGTTATGTCTTTCACGATACATGTATTTTCATTTGTATTTGATTATCGCAATGGTAACTGGACACACAAACACACAGCGAATGAACCGTATGGGCAGCTACCGAATTTGGTATGCAGATACTGCGAAAGATGCTTTCCAGTTATCGCCGCATTGATTTAACATGAAGTGCGACCCATTTCGATATACGATCGAGCTGTCCTGCTTCAACAATGTATACTTTCAAGTTAAACTACGGTTCAAGACTAGCACTTAAAAGAAGTAGGGTCTAAAGTACCATCCGTCGACATTTTTAAAAGCTTTGGTGTTCGTCCTGCGGCGAGACAACATCGTATACCCCCGTCCCGTACGTCGTAGCAGCATCGGTTGCACGACGTATTGTTGAGCAAAACGTCGAAAAACGTGCGCTCTCAGCGGCAGCATGAAAGAAAACGACAAATTCACAGCACATACAGCAGCGCTTACGAAAGCGGCGCCGTCCGCTGGCGCGGCGGACTACAGCACTCTCGTCGAGCGCTACTCCCTAGTCGTCGCTAGGCCTAAATTGTTTCGCATCGAAGGCACATCCGACGACGCTTTGTAATTGCTCAGCGCTAGAGTAAATCATAGTATCAGTAAAAGAAAGATGTAAATTTCGGTGACGTCTTAGCAGCGGAGCCAGTGTGCAGACGATGAGCCGCGCGCCGCACCAGCGGTAATGTGTTGCGTAACTTAGTTGTATTGCAATTATCATTAACACGGTATGGGTCAGAAATCCGCAAGAAATATTTTTTTTGCTGTCGGCTTATTGTTTAAGTGAAGAACAAATTTTAGCACGCTCTTGCGTTGGCGGAAATGATCCACCGTATCGTTGGCGCGGAGGGCTTGCGCGAGGCATGGCCTGCCCGGCGTGCGTGACTACTACGGCGGAGGAAGTGAAATGGGCTTCATATTCGTGAGTCCTTCATTGGTACTAAGTTTATCTGGCTTACATAAAACGTTCATAAGCGAATTAAATAAGGTTACACTGGAAAGCGGTGAAGCAGAAACATATCACAGCCGAACCCGGACTGTCCATGCATGCTGCCCGCATACGCTCTCGGCAGTCATGTTGCGATTTCTTTGATTCTTTGCGCAGTCCACTATCACGCATTGCTGTCCCGATGACATTACCACTAAAAGAGGCGCTTTGTAATTGCTCAGCGCTAGAGTAAATCATAGTATCAGTAAAAGAAAGATATAAATTTCGGTGACGTCTTAGGAGAGGAGCCAGCGTGCCGACGATGAGCCGCGCGCCGCACCAGCGGTAATGTGTTGCGTAACTTAGTTGTATTGCAATTCTCTCAAACGACAATATACCGAGGTGCAAGGCCGTTCTGCTATGCATAAAGCGTGCGAATGCACAGCCCACTCGGTACTGGCAACAATGGGCCGGCGCAAGGAATCTGGTTAGAGAGTATTTTCCTCCTCTCCTGCTCGCTCTCGGTAAAACGGTCTACAGATGGGACGCTCTGTTAATATTCAGCGCATTTTGCTTCCAGAGCAAGCACGCGCTTTCTCTTGGAAAAGATCGAGCGGGCTAGATTTGAAAAAGAAAAAAATGTAACTAGGGAAAAGACAGCATTGCAGCCAGCAAGGGAAGGCCACGACGACCGTTGCGGCACGGAGGGGCATATGTTCCAAGGAGTGGCAGCGTTCTTGCACCCAGGGCCTGCTGTCACCGTCAACCAGGCCAAGACAAACGGTTTCCGGTCGGCTACAGAGCGAGCTGCCCGGAGTTCGTGGAACGGGCCCCTGCGTCTGCCACAGCGAAACCTGCAGCAAAGAGGCCGCCTTGCATACGCCTTGGCTCCACTCAAGACCCGCCGTCGCAGCTTCACCAGAGGGAGCAGCTTGACCCCCCATTGCGCTCATCCTCGGCTGCGCCGGCAACATCAGGGATAAGAGGCAAGCCATAAGCAAGTGGTCGGCCCGCTGACGGGAGGCCTGGATGACGCAGTGCTGCCCGCACCCCTCGCCTCTCCGGCAGATGCCTCGTCCGACTCAACGCCGACTGACGGCGAAGAAGCGGGACCTGCGGTTGCTGCGGCCGCCGCACGTGTTCCCGGGCTCCAAGGTCGTCTCCGGTGGTCGTCGGCCTTGCCTCCACCTCCGACACCCGTGGCTGTGAGCTGTCTGCAACTTTTTATATATTGGCACTTTTCTTTGGGTTTAAACGGTTTTCTCTTTGTTTAAAAGTTAAACGGCGTTTAGCTGGCCCCCTCGGTATATCCCTCGGTGAACGCGACTACTTTTAGCCGTACGGCGGTTTTAAGGAGGGGGGATGTGGGGATTCACAATCTCCTTCCTTCATTATAACGCCCGCGCGTAATTAACACGCGTGATTACACGCGCTGGCACAGAGATTGGCGGAGGAGAGGGCATGCTGGCCACCCCCCGCCGCCTCCCTAAAACCCCTTGATACTTTGAAAGTTATGCCAACGATTGAACTTTGCCGCCGCCGCGCTACGTCCTCGCCTCCTCCTCGCCTCTTCCGCGCCCCTTCGCTGAAGGCCGGCTCTCCGCCCGATTTCCTGAGCGACAATTGGTCTCCCTGCCGTTGCCCTTGGAAACCAACGCGCGTCCGGCGTTTTCCTTGTGTTTTTTTTTTTTTTCCTTCGTGCCATTTTTCTCCTATTCTCGGCGAGCGAATATCGCGCGCTGTGTTTTTATTGCAGCGTGCAAGCTCTATGCCGTGCTGTTGCGCGTACAACGGCAGCAAGCGGCCTGAAGATGGTTATGCGGTATTCATGATACCTCAAGGCAAGAGTGACGGCTTGCGCGAGTCAATGGATTCACTAGATTGTACGAAAGAAGTTTATTCCTAGAAAGAACAGGGTTGTTTGCGACGTAATGCGCCTTTCTCACTCCCCGTAATACCGCGTTACCTGACGCTGCGTTTTCTATTCCTGCTTGCTCCTCAATATTTTTTGGCGGCAACATGTTCATTGTATAAAAAGAAGGTTGTCCTCTGCAGCATGCTGAATATTCTGTGAGGCTCCAAGGCTCCATCATTTCACCCGCTATCGACTTCTGTAGTCAGAAATACGGCACTATAATCTGCTTTTTGCTGTCAGTGATAACTGGAAAAGAACAGTCTCTCGATTGCATTTGTCGCGATTATGCTAGGATCCCTGGCCTCCTTCACTAAAAATCAAAATTGGGGCTTGTAGAGGAGCTAGTCTTTCCAACTTGTACTTGTAGGGTGTGTCGGTTACTCAGGAGCAATGAATGCTGGCCCTCAAAAACTCTTTGGCAAGTAAACCCGAGGTATTGCGGGTAATCTGCACTAGTTAGGTCGTACGGCATTTTTTTTTTTCAATTCTTGAGTGTATCTTGCCATGCTTCGACGCACGCGTGGGTTAAAAAGTATGCCTTCGTTTTATCAGGGATACGGCCAATGTGCAGGGGGTGTTCACATGATCACACACGCTTCGCTTTGACCATGACTACTAGGCGTTGGCAGGTTACCTTCGCTTTGAAAGCTGGAGCTCTAGAACCGCGATTCCGCGTATTCATTTACTGCGAGAAACGTTTTCCCATCGATGACAAATCAGCCGGAATCATTGCATCAATGTTCTGTATTTACGAAACTTAAACAATCAATAATGATTATAGTTATGATGTAAAAATAGGGAAACAATTTGCGAGCAACAATTCTTTGCACTGTAACATATTACTCATTTCAATTGTATGCAAGAAGATTTTTTTTTTCACCTAGCCTGAGTGATTAACTCATCGCTCTATGTTCTAGCTACATTTCACTGAAGACCGGTTTGAGCCGCCAATATTACACGAACTCGAAAAAAAAACTGAGGCCCAACGCAGTTCCATCAATTTTCTCTCACTGACCAGTCCTGAAGCAAAGGAAGCCTCCTCGACAGAAACATGAACCTCGCGCTGATAGTAGTCAGTTATTTCTGTGGCTTGCTCTTTTCCCTCCTTCATTTATGAGAAAATAAGAAAGTATAAGAATTAAAAGTCAATGTATAGCTGTCTCGTCAGATATTATGAGGTAATAGAGATATGACTGACAACGTAAGTCAATGAAAATTGAAGTATATATCAATGGGTCATAGGACGGCATCAGATTAAATAGTGGTGGTTATGAATAGTGATAGCTAATAATGGTGACTGTTACGGATATTAATAGTAAATGATAGTAATAAGCCCGGATAGTGAGGTGATAGTGTTCGTTGCGAATAGTGACAGTTATGATAAGTCACGTGACGGCATTAGTAGATATAGTAATAGATAGGATAGCGATAGTTAATGAATTGACAGTTATATGCTTTCTCATTTCCGCACGTTGAAGACTTATGTGCCTCCTGTTTTCTTTATTTGATTGTTGCATTCAATGAAATTACGCTCTTTTACATAGCGCATGAGGCCACAGCATGCTTACCCCAGAACGAGAAAAGCATTGAGAATGCCTTGCCTCCTTGTTCCTTGCCTCGAAGCGGCAAGGAACAGCTCAAAGTTTGGTTTTATACCAAATTACCTAATTAACGCAGATTATTGCGGATCGCTAACTAGCACAGTGCCATTACACTTGGCCTAAGCTTTCCAACGGTATACGGTTCGATGTTGCAGCTAACATTTAGATTTTAACTGCAATTTACTAAATATCAATTATTTGGCCCAGTAATTGATCAAAATACATGTACAATTAACCAATAATCCAATCTCATGGTTGATCACGTGACATATACTATGCTTAGACAGATAGTTTGACAGTAGCGAAACAGACTAAGTCCTGCTTCGACCTTCTCTGATCTTGAAGTTCAAAGCACCAGCCTGGATCGTTTTCCGAAGTTTTACCGCGGTGACAGATTTCACGCTCTAAAAAAACAAACATAAAGTCAGAGGCAGTACTAGATTAGGTGCACAAAGTAAAACACCTTATCATATGACTTAAAAAGTGTCTGCAGCACAGAACTCGCCTGAAAGCTTTGTTTATTAGTATTCCCCATTCAAACAGTTCTAAGAAGAAACCAATCAATTCATGAACATTACTTTCGGCATTCTCAATGCTTTTCTCGTAATTTTTCAAAAATTTTTTGCACTCCTGAAGCGCGGACCTGGCCCAAAAGCTCGCCGGCAGGCGGGCGCCAAGGAGAAAAAGCGTGTCGTGCGCAGCGCTCGCCGCTGCCCCGCGAGGAGAATCGAGGAGGAAAACGCGGCGCGGAGGACAGTGGCGCTACTTTCAAATTATCAAGGGACTTTAGCCTCCCGGGCCTGCGGCGACGCTGCCGCGGGCTTCCCTCTTTCCTGCCGGCGTAACCGGGAGGCCTCCTCTCCCGTTCCGTGTCGAGGAGCGCGACTGTATCAACTCTCTCGAGGGTTCTTCGGCGGTTGGGCGCGCACGCGCGCGGTACATGATTTCCGCCGAGGAGACCACCGCCCTCACCGAGAATCGCCCACTAACCGTAGGCACTTACCGCAACGGGATGTGAGCGCGAAGCCGTGTCAGGTGAGATGACTCTTCCTCTCACCTCCTTGACGCGCTTCCCTATTAGGTGGTTTTTATTTTACCCCCGTACTCGGCGTTCGCTCGCTACACGGCGGTTGTATTTTAGTGCTGTTGATTTGCTGTGTACAACTACTCAGTCAAATTAAAGCTCGTTCGAGTGCGCAACTCGCGTTTGTCCCCTCTGGCCCGAACCCGCCGCAGTGGCGATTTCTCGCACCGCGAGGGGGGGGGCACAGCTCTGTCTTCTAGGGCTGGCACGTCGGGGCTAGAAGGCGACTGTAGCGCCTACCCCCCCCCCCCCCGTGGCACAAGTTAACCCCCATAATACGTAACAATATAGTGATACACTGCCATTAACTGATATTCCATATCGCATTATGGACTCTCTTAATTCCTTATACACCATCTTTCCAACCGACACATCGCAAATGGATCGTACAGCGTACATATAAATGCATACCAGTCAAAATGCTTGGCTATTATTGATTATGGGTATTTCACGACAGTGTTTCGTCAAATTCTATTCCCTTGAAATTCGATTTCAGCTTCAATGGCAGACATGAACAGCTCGTACAATTCTTGTCGTGAAGGTATGCATTAGAGCATGTTTTAAATATTGCCACACCGCTGACCATCTTCTGGCGCCACTAAGTGGCCGAATGGCTTGGCACGTGGCTAAGCTTCATCCTCGTCTATCTCGAGTTTTTTCGCTTGATTAAAAAGGGCCAGCTCGGTTGTTGTGCTGCTTGCTAGGTGTGTTGGTGACATTTGGTGGAGGTGCTGGGTAAGATCCCATGTACGTTGCCCCCGAAGACGTCAGTGACGCTGCTCATCAACGCGTGGACGCGACTCCTGTCCATAAAGCCAGCCGTCGCCTGCGAGGCCTACAACCTGAGTTTGAACCGCTGTCCACCCCGCTACGAACCATGACATCCACGACGAGCAGCCAGACAAGCCAGCCTTCCAGCAACGCCCCACCGTTCGTCCTTCTCGCACCGCGATCACCGCCATCATTTCATGGTGACCGGTTAGAGGATGTGGAAGACTGGTTGGCCAGTTTTGACCGTGTGGCTGCATTTAACCAATGGGACGACGAGCGGAAGCTAATGAATGTGTACTTCGCGCTGCAAGACTCGGCCAAGACGTGGTTCGAGAACCACGAGGCATCCTTTGTCAACTGGGCAGCCTTTCGCCGTGAGTTACTTACAACATTCAGCTCGAGTGCACGCAAAGAAAATGCAGAGATTGCAATTCGTTCAAGGTCTCAACAGTCAAATGAAAGTGTGGCCATGTTTGTCGAGGACATGATGCGGCTTTTCAATCGGGCCGACCCTACCATGCCTGAGGCAACGAAGGTACGGCACCTCATGCGCGGGGTGAAGGAGCAGTTGTTCGCTGGCCTCATTCGCGACCCCCCAAGAACTGTCGCAGATTTCGCGAGAGAAGCTACCAGCATGGAACGTTCCCTGCAGGAACGGAGTACCCAATACGGCCGCCAGGCAAGCGTAGCGGCCACACCCTGCTGTGCGTCCGTGCCAGCAGCCAGCGACGAGGCATTGCGGGAGCTTGTGAGGAGCATTGTCCGCGAAGAGCTAAAAAACCTCCACTTGAATGCTCCCTCTGCAAATAATTATTCTACCGTGGAATACAGCCACCACCACCACCACCACCACAACCGGAGCCATGCATCATGACTTATAGTGATGTCTTACGTCGACCTGCTCCCGAGCCAAATCCATTCCGTCCCGTTGTCGGACCACCGCCTCGCTACATGCGCCCCGTCGAGCAGCAACAAGATCTGCGCCCCGTCGAGCCACAACAATACCAGCGTCCCGCTATCAGCAAGGCGCACTTGTGGCGCACGCCCAACAGACGACCGCTCTGTTATCACTGCGGCGAACCTGGTCACATTCTTCGCAATTGCCCATACCGGAGAATAGGCTTGAGAGGATTTCCACCAAACGCGCCTCGACCCCGCTATGGCGAAAGACCACAGGAGATTGAGGAGTACCTGGCTGCTAACGAGATGCAGCCAACGTCACCACAACGGCGGTCGCGATCGACATCTCCGAAGCGTTTTGCTTCGCCCACTCGGTACTCTTCCTCTGGGCAATTCAGAGGCACGTCCCCTCACCGGGAAAACTAAACACGGCGACCTCCGGGGGTGGGGCCGCCGCTACGTTTCAGATTAAACAGCCTCCACCCGACGATTTGACGCGACGGCCCGGTGTGTGTTGGTGTGTTGGTGACAATATTTTGTACGGAGGATGAACGTAGACAAGGAAGGTTTTTTTTATTATTATTTTTAGTAAATATCTGATTAGCACTAAACCATTCCACCAAGGATTGCACATCCCCTTGGACCTTATTGGCCGCCTCTTCGAATGTTTCACATGGAATCGCCAGAGCAGTATCATCCGCATATAGGAAAAGCTGTGAATTTAAAGGAAAGGGGTTATATCCTGGTGTTCTCCATGATGGCGCCCGATGCGGACGCATGTGCGCGCTGCTCCCAGCCCATTCGTGGTAGGCAGCAATTTTTGCCGTGCGCGTCTTGCAAGCAGCGTTTTCAGTGCAAATGCATCAACATACAGGCCGAGGAATACAACATCCTAATGGAATCCGGGACCAGCAAGTACAAATGTGTTCATTGCGTGAAGCGGCGTAATCCTTCGGCAGAGGGGCTTATCTGCGGAACTAGCAACACGGAAACGCCCCCCGAAGCGCAACGCTCTTCCCTGGATTTTCAAGATTCAGATTCCGTCAGTGCTTCCTCGAGTGTTATTTTAATGCTACGGGAAATGGCTAGTCGAATGGATGCGTTGACGGATGAGGTGCCACGGCTTCGTGCTGAAAATGCGCTCCTGCGTGAATCTTTGAGTGGCCTGAGTGCATCTGTTCGTACCGCCAGCCAGTGTGAGTGTTCGAATTCTGACTGCTCGGAATCTCGCAACTACGCTTCAGCTGTGGCGGTAAATCTTCCCGCTGGAATGTCGGCCCCTCCTCCGAAGCCTCCTCCTCAGGACCGGAGTACTCATCTGCCACGCCCGTTGAAAGCGGTGAGCCAACCCTCTCGGCCTCGAGCAACATTTGGCACATCTAAGCAATCCATGCTTAAAGTAGCGCCCAAACTACCGGCGAAGAAAAGCCTATTTGTTTCTCGCCTGGACCCGACAACAACGGCGTCGGACATACAGGAACTTTTGGCGAATACAATAGGTGACAAAGTTGTTACTTGCACGAAACTGAAAACGAAGTACGATACATATTGCTCATTTCACGTTTCTCTGGATGAGCATTTATTTGAGCTTGTGAACAATCCGGAAGTGTGGCCTGATGGTTGTGTATTTCGCCCTTTCTATGGAAAGCTGTGGTCCTCACGGCGCTTCGATGACCCTAACGGTGCTCTAACTACATCCGAAAATGGCACAGGAAATTAAGCTGTATTACCAAAACACGAGAGGGCTGCGAACTAAAACGGAAGCTCTCTTCGCGAATGCATACGAATGTGAGTATGACATTATATGCCTGACAGAAACGTGGCTAAACTCATCATGTTCAAGTGCGTCTTATTTCACAGATGAGTATGCTGTCTTCAGGGCCGACAGGGTCTATTCTGACAAGATTAAATACGGGGGCGGAGTTCTGATAGCCTGCCGTTCTTTGCTAAATGCATTTAGGAGACCAGACCTGGAGACATACGAAGAATGTGTGTGGTTGGAAATTCCAACGTGTGACAAATCGCACTATCTAGTTGGCTGTTACTACTTTCCACCAAATTCTGCTCCTAACGTTTTTACCGATCATTTCTTAGATATTGGGGAAAAAATCGATTTTTCAAAATACAAGGTTCACATTTACGGAGACTTTAATCTTCCTAAGGTCGATTGGTCCACTGGTTTGGTCACTAGTGACTGCACAGCAACTCGAGAAAAAGCCGAATGTTTAATTGATTTTAGTAATTTCCATGGTTTACGTCAATGCAATGCAATGAAGAACTGTGCTGGAAACATTTTAGACCTAATTCTATCTAATGTGCCTCTTTTCGGCGTGCAAGCGGTGCGCGATCCTCTTGTTCTGATAGACAAATATCATTGCCCGTTTACCTTGTCGTTCTTTTTGTCTTTTCGTCCAGTGCGTGAGATGGTGCCAGAAAAATTTAGATACGCGTATGGCAATTACCTGAAGCTGTACAATGATCTTCAGGCCTACGACTGGTCTGAATTGCTTGAGATTGATGATGTAAACACAGGCGTCGAGCTACTTACATCAGTTGTACAGGGTATAATGAAAACATGTATACCACGCCGTAAATCGAAGAAGTGTAGATTTCCTTGCTGGTTCTCGCGCGATTTGAGACATTACTTGAAGAAAAAACAGAAGTATCATAAACTCTACGTGAAATCAGAAAGTGAGTATTGGTACCAAAGATATTCATTGTGCAGAAAAATTGTGAAAAAACTGATTGCACGTGATGAAGCCGAGTACCACAAACTTCTTGAACAGAACTTCAAAAAGGAACCAAACAGTTTTCGGGATTTTGTGCGCAAGCAACGAAATGATAAGGTTAGTGCTGCTGTGATAAAGACGCGCGATGGTATCTGTTTTAAACCTCAAGATGTGTGCCAAGCTTTTGCTGATCACTTCAGCTCTTGTTTTGTGCGCCATGATAACGCACCAGCTCTTATCACTTCTGAAGACAGCGCTGACTGTTTGGCTTATGATAATGTTACCGAGCATGAGGTTCTTTTGGCGATTCAGAAACTTAAGCCAAAACTTTCAACAGGAGTTGATGAAATTCCCAGCTTCGTAATCAAAGGATGCGCTGACATTTTTGGCCCTGTTTTAACACATTTGTTCAACTTATCATTGCGAACTGGTGTTTTTTCTTGTCATTGGAAATTGTCAGTAGTTGTTCCTGTATTCAAGTCTGGCGATGCCTGTGATGTGAACAACTTTCGACCTGTGTCACTGATTTGTTCTTTTGCGAAAGTTTTTGAAATGGTTATGTACGAACGCATGGGCTCATACTTCTAGCAGAAGATCTCAATTCTGCAGCACGGGTTTTTAAAAGGTCGATCTGTGGAAACGAATTTATGCAGCTTTCTTGATTATACTGGCCCACATGTATTTAATCGCGGTCAGGTAGACGCAGTCTACTTTGACATGACTAAAGCTTTTGATATGGTTTCCCATGAGGTACTTCTGATGAAGATGGAAAGATACGGACTTTGCCCCATGTACTGTAGGTGGCTCAAAAGCTACCTTGGCAGCCGCCGTAACATGGTCCGATTTTCCGGCTGTGTGTCCAACGAATTTCTATCATCTTCGGGAGTGCCTCAAGGCTCCAACTTAGGACCTTTGTTGTTTTTAGTGTTTGTTAATGATTTGCCGTTACATGTCAAGGACTCGAGAATTTTGCTCTTCGCAGATGATTTCAAATTATTTCGTAATATTGAAGATATTGAGGACTGCCGCCAATTGCAAGTTGACATTAACAACGTCGAGAAATGGTGTTTGTTGAATCGCTTAAAGTTGAATATTAAGAAGACTTCCGTCTTGTCTCTAACTAGGAAACGCGACGCAGTTGTGTTTGATTATACACTTTTGGCGGGTCTTATTTCTCGTGTGGCCCATGTACGAGACCTTGGTGTTGTTGTTGATTCAAGGCTTGATTTTAGATTGCATGTAAATTCAATTGTGTTACGCGCATTGAGACATATCGATCTTATCTCTAGACTAACAAAAAAATTTCAACGGCACGAATGTCTACGCACTCTATACTGTGCCCTTGTGAGACCGCGTCTTGAGTTCGCGTCAGTGGCCTGGAATAACTTATCTGCCACCTATTGCGCAAAAATTGAAAATGTCCAGCGTAAGTTCATACGCATCTTTTATGACAGATATATTGGACGCCGCCGTTTTTACGACTACGATTCTCTCTTGGCAGACCTCAAAATGTGTACTCTTGGCGACAGGCGACTCATACGTGACATGCAGTTTTTGCAAAAAATTGTGCGTGGTTTCATTAACTGTGAGACCTTACTGATGTCACTGAATTTTCGTGTGCCGCATGCAAAGGCTGCAAAATATTCTGACACATTTTATCCAGATTTGCACGCCAACTGTCCAATGACTCGTATACAAAGCTTGTATAACAAAACGTTTATTGACACGGACATATTTGCCTAATTGTTGTTTTCATGCCTGGTTTTAAATGTCATTAAGTGTTCTGATGTATCTGACCTAGTGTGCGCTCCTTTAGGCCACTTGGCTGTTGAGGCACACTCAAATAAACATTATCTATCTATCTATCTATCTATCTATCTATCTATCTATCTATCTATCTATCTATCTATCTATCTATCCTTAAGGAAATACAGCGCTTTTGAGACAAGAACAACACGAAGAGTGAAGAGCAGGGGCGCTAACTTTCAACTGACCGTTAGTGCACGTGCAGACCGATCTTTGCGTTGTCCGTATCTCAAAAGCGCTGTATTTCCTTGAAGATGAACCAACTCACCCGAACATCCACCCTGGTTTGGTTATATCATTCACATTAATATTGAATAATAAGCGCCCGAAAACAGAGCTCTGATGAACACTTGTTAAAACATTGAGCCTTAAACTGTACGATCCGCCTATTCGGACACACTGCGCTCGATCAGTAAAATAGCTCTCAGAAAACGACATATAGGGACCTCTGAAACCAAAATGATCGAGTTTATTGAATAATAGATTGTGATTAATAGTATCGAAAGCTTTCTGCAAATCGATAAAAAGTATAAGTACAAAGTTATTCTTAACAATTTCTTTCCAGACTAGGTCATAAAATTACTCTAGTAAACTTATAGTCGTTTTGCCTCTGCGGAAACCATACTGGGTGATGTTTATCAAATTGTATTTATCATAAAAAAACATCATGCTGGCATGTTAAATTTTCTTCATAATGCAAGTGATGTAGGGTGAAGTGGCAATTGCCGGTAATTATTAAAGGAAAGCTGAAACAATTTTGACCAAAAAAAATTAGTTAAGTGCGGCATTTATAGTTTTTGTCTGCTCTATCATACTTTAAAAAAGCAGAAACGAGGTCAAACGGCAGTTTTTACAAGAAAACGAGCACCAGTGGGACCGCCCCCCAAGCAGAAGCCGCTGTTGTCCGTAATTGGCCGGGCCCAACATGACGTCAAGTTCGGGTATGCCAGGCCGTTGCCGGAAGTGTTGCTCCGTGCGCATCGCTTCAGGGCACTTGAGAGCTCGATTTAAGATGTTATTGATTATTCGAACATTGTAAAACACCCCGATCTCTTACCGTACTCGTTCCGAGCACCCAGCAGTTAAAAAAAAAAAAGGAACAGCGCTACGAAAGACGCTGTCGACGTAAAGTCAGCACATTTGCGCGAGTCGAAAAGTGCAAGAGCTGGCCCGCTTTAACAAATGCCCTTTACACACTAAAACTCGTTTCAGTAGCAACAAAAGGAATAGGCATGTATATGATGCAATCATAGTCGACAGCGCTTTTACACAGCCTTCGAGTATCGTCCAACGCCGCAACAACAAACGCACGAGTACTGCTGTCCGTCCTATCTTTGCAGCTAGTTCACGCGGTGTGCTGTTCAACGCAATGCCGAAAATGGTCCGGCCGCATCATGAGTTCAGACATGTTTGCAGCGCTTAATGACGCAAGCTTACCGGAACGGTGCCGGCAGCGACCGCGGCGGACGGGCACTCTGGACGAACGCGCTCCCTTGTCGTCGCTAGGCCTATATTGTTTCGCACCGGCGCCACAGCAGACGACGCTTGGAAATTGAACAGAGCTGTAGTAAACAGGCTACTTGCAGAACTGTAAATCACTTTGTGTCACATAAAATGAAGATATCATTTATCACGGCGCCTCCTTAGAAGATGAACTAATGTATACGTACATACAAGGAGATCGGATAAGCCGCGACGGCACCGGCGACTACTGCTACACAGCTGTGAACAGAAACTTGCTTGTATCGCAGTTATCCTACCATGCATATCGGTACCAGTCAGCGAGCCTCAATAATGGTTATTTTTTTACATTCTATTATCCCTGGGCTTATTGTTTAAGACATCAATAAGTTTGAGCACGCTTTCTTGACGCTAGCGCAAGGGATCCACGGACAGTTTGCGGAAGACGCGGCCGGCGCGGCATTTGGAGGCAGTGCTGCGTTCGGATGATGCTTGAGCGCGCTGTTGCCGCGCGAGCAGTGCGGCATTCCAGACTGCGTTATAAATGACTAATGCAAATGCAGCTTCATTCTACCAATGATATTCATTTCGTTTCCTGTACCTAATTGCTAATTCTTGACGTAGTCGAGAACGGCGGCGAGCTGTGTAAAAATAGAGAGCCGAGAATCGCGTTTTAAGTTCGGTATCCTCGGTTAAGCGTAGCAATGGTGAAGCCAGCCGTGAAACAGCGGTATTCACCTAATTAGGTGCGGGGACAATGACATAACGGCCGCGGACTTCAGTTGTGCTGATTTAAATGGAATCCCAAATGACCGCAATCGCTCCCAAGATTCGATTATCATCATCAGCATGCAAATCATCAGTGCAAAACACAGCTGATTCCAAAAACAAGAATTTGTTTCCTTTTCAATACAGGGGCCCACAGCGCCGAAAATTTGTTATTTTCTAAAAGACTATAAAGCACCATTTCGCCTGAACCACCGACGTTCGCACAACGGAAAGCCGGGCTGATAGCCACCACTTGTATCACGCGCTCACAAGAATGGTTGTTTTCTAATGACATGAGAAAATAATTTTAGAACATCGAAGGTCGTTTATTTTACAACTGAGCAAAAGAGGCTCACTAGTCGGAGGGCGTCGAAGCGCGCGGAGTGCCACTACGCAACAGCTGCGTACCTGCTGGTTGACCTCATGGGATCTTTGAACACGTGGAACCTTCAGCACAGAGCGATAGAACTGGTGAAAACAAACGGCACCAGCAGCAGATTGCGCTGATCCGTAGATCCTCAAAGCACGGGACGGAGCGAAGCAAGTGTGTAAAACGCTCGACCGGCCTAATCGGCCGGCCGGCATTCCGAAATTGACGTCACATCCGCTCCCCAGTTTCGACACCCGCCGCTCCGGCAGCGACGACGGCGTGACCGCGGCGCGATTTCAGCGCCGCGGTTTCAGTTTTTCTTATCCACACAACTGAAACAACATTGGCACACATATTAATAAAACCCCTTCTTTCGAATCAACGAATTTCATGCAATTTGAAAACCATTTCAGCTTCCCTTTAAAGGCCCTCTTAGAGCCTTTTTTATATAGTGGTCTTATTACACTTACTTTCATGTACATATGCCTTTAGACACTTGTAAATGTTTCGTTGATAACAAAAAGTAATATCATTTTTAATCTATCAAAATGAACTATGAGATCCCTCATCCTGACACCCTCATATCCTGGTGATTTAGTAATTAACAATGTTTGCAATGAAGCCCCCAAATATATATCTCGGTAACAGTCGGCATGTAAGCTGAATCACGGCCGGTCTCGAGGGAGAGCGCGCTTCTCTTCCTCTTACGGCTTATCCAATGGGGTATGCTTCCACCGCCCGCCGCGCCTCGGTGGGGTCGCCATCGGCCCACTGTTGCGCCTCTGCTGCCGCCGTTCACGCGCAAAGGAAACGTGCGCTCGTTCTTCGCTCCGCCCGCATCAGTTCAGAGGGCGTTGATCAGTTGCAACCCGCAGGTCCTGACATTTCACCATTTATGGTTTATACAAAGACAACGTATTCAGCGTCTAAGATTTAACTTGTAGGAAGAATAAAATACAGTCAATAATACGTGCGCACGCGCCTTCGTCAGGGCGGCTGCACGCGGTCGAAAGAATTTTCGGGTACACTTACCTCAACACTTTTTGCCCCTAAATTTGATACCAAACTAAATTTACCAGGCTATGCATGTGCCTTTGAAAGCTGTAAGTAGGTGTAGGGCGATCTGACGCGAGTGCATGCAAATTGATCGGTGGAGATTTTGTCAACCGCTGCCGTTTTCGTTAAGGGCAAAAGAGGACCGGCAAAAATTCATGGCGCATCTCAGATTCAGAGTAAGGAAGAAAAATTACGCATATAGTTAAAATTTCAGTTGCCTAGTGGAGTGAGTGGGCTGTTCTAGCTTCGTTAAAAACATATTGTAACGTAGATAGCTGGTTGAAAGACCAAAGATGTATGTAGTCTCGCGACTGACGCACATGTATGACAGACGTAATTTGCTTAATGCATAGATAAACAAGTTTTATTCAAGGAAATGGGCATAAGCGGTTATGCATAATTGAAAAAAAACGGCAAACACTAAAAAAAAGGTCCTTCAAAGTTACACATTGTACTGCATATTTATCAATATGCGGCCTACGGCTAGATATTCTGTCTGAAAATCTTCCTGCACGGCTTGTGCACATAAGTCGGCCTCTCGTTCCTGTCTGTCACTTTCTTGGCTTAATGAATTGCCAAGAAGGATTCTGAGAAAATTTTGAAATATCAAAGAAGCAGACCTTATAACATGGCTGTTGTCAATTCCTTCCGGACAGCTCAATAGTGAATTGTCAAGTGCGGATTGAATCAGGATCTTAAGTACTTCGAGAACATTTGTGTGTAGTAGGGGCAAGCTAGCTTTTTCAAAAGAAGAAAAAAAAACACTTGTCCACTATAGGGAAACAAGCTTTGGTTTCGGATAATGCAGCCCACTAGAGTACTGTCTTCGCAGAAGAGTGTACATGGGGCTGGTTCTTTCGCTAGCTTCAAGAAGAATAGCGCAAGCGTCACACCCGAAGTTGATTAACTCAACGGTATATCCAGCGACGTAAGGTGAACCGGAATATGTGACAGTGGGTAATGGGATGGTAGGAGATGCCATCACTTCCTTCAGTTCCTCGGTTAACTGATTGCGGCAAAGCAGAAATGATTTTTTTTTTTTTGGCATCGACGCAAAGTGCCTTGATTTGGCTCTCAGATGAAACGTCCGTCTTGACATTGTAGTCAAGTGCCGCTAGCTGTTACGGCCCTCGCATTTAGCATGTCGTTCCCTTCCGCACATTAGCCTTACGTTCCCGAAGAGAGCCTCAGTGGGGTCGCTATAGGGCTTGAAACGTGTCTTCAGTGAGAGTGTCCTTCTTTAACGCTTTGGAAGTTTCTTGCATGCCTTCGATATAGCAGGTGAACTCATTTGTAAGCCACTGCATTGAGTATCACCTGCGTCATTTATTAGCCTCTTTTTACCACTTCCAGCACAAGTGGTTTCATGAATATCAAACCATTTTTTATTGTTTTCATAATAAATCATGTAAAAATTTAAGTAAAACCATGTTTATTCGCAAAAATAAAATAATGCTTAAATTACAACACAATGGCTAATATATGAATAATTTGCTTCTTGTCAAAGTCATTTGAAGCCGCTGGTGGCGAGACAAGTGAGAACGTCCTTCAGTCGGAGAAGGTGAGATTGAAAATCGGCAAAAAAGACTACAATGTCATCAAGATAACAAAGAGAAGTTTGTCATTTGCATCCACGAAGAACAGTGTCCATCAGACATTTCAATGTGGCCGGAAGGTTGCAAAGTCCGTGTGCATGACGTTGAACTCATAAAATATGTCCGGTGTGATGAAGGCGGTCTGGAGCTGTCAGCGTCATCCACTGGCCAGTAGCCAGATCGCAAATCTAACGAGGAGGAAAATTTGACTCCCTGCAGGCAGTCATTGATGTGTGGCAGAGGATGGTCGTCCTTGCGCGTGACCCTGCTGAGCCGGCGGTAGTCGACACAAAACCAGAAGGAACCTTCTTGTTTAGGTACCAAAATAACCGGAGACCCGCAGGGAGCGTGGAATGGCCGGATGACACCCAAATCATTTCATCAACGTGATAAACAATTCATTGGCGCTCAGAAGCCGACACGCGATAGGGGCGCTGGGGCAAAGGCGTGTTTTTACCGGTGTCAGTGGTGTGCTCTACGATCGACGTGCGGCCCAAGGCAGTTTGAGGAAGGTAGAATGAAAGAAGTGAAGTTCTGCAGGAGGGCGACGAGTTGATCACGTTGCGCAAGCGGACGTTCAGCGTCAATGGCATGTTTGAAAACGTCGGAGAGCGTCTAAGCGGTCGCACCATCGCAAGAGCATAGTACACTAACGTCGAAGGAAATGGTAGTGTCAAGAAAAGTGCTTATATGAGCGGGATCGAGTTCTTCAACACGCCCGATGCATTCGCCGCGGAGCAAGACTACTGGGCAAGAAAATGGTTTCGAGGCATAAATTGCACTCTAGCCGTCTTGAATTTCGAGAACGGCAAACGGAAACAGTAGGCAGGGGTGACGGGAAGCGGCTTCGGAAGGTGTGAAAATAGCAGTAAAAAGAGTTACACACTCACAGAAGAGTGGTACGAGGACAGCCGAAAACGGTGGAATATCGATGTCATCGGCGGCAAGAAGTTTGGCAATCCGCGGAGGCGCATCAAAGAAGAGAGCGTCACAGAGGGGAGAGAAGGCAATTTTCGCGCGGGCGCAGTCAATAACCGTAGGGTAAGAGTGGGGCTAGTCGGTGATTCATTATGCATATATACCAGCGCAAAGCAGCAAGACAGATGGAAGTTCAGCGCTTGCGTGTTCTCGTTCTTCGTCGTCTGACATTTAATGGGTGAAAATTGTACTTATATTCTGATTTCCCAACAACATTAAAAAAATTCTTAGCTTGTCACTTCTTCAAGAAGAGCAACTCCGCATTTGTCAAAGCGATTGAGGGCGCGCTAACACATATCTTGCAGACCGGCTATCTCAGAAGCCTCCTTGATCTCCCGCACTATCTCGTCTGAGTGCCTGCTGATTGCCGAACCACTGGCTAGGTCTGGAACGCACTGTTCTTCTTTCCCGGAAGCTTGGCTTATGATTTTGCATTTTCACCGGTGCAGTGCCAGATTGCCTGTCCCTGTCTCGAAGGTCCTCTACTGATCTTCCTTCAGGCGCTCATTCAGGCATCTACCCGTCTGACCGACGTAAACCTTGTCTCATGAAAGGGGAATGGAGAAACCGTCCCCTCGAAGGGGTTTTGGTGTGCCGTGTTACACCGCCGACGCTCGGCATCTCCCTTGTTTACGTGCCTTGCTTACATAGGGGCTCAAAAAACGACGCTAACATAAGTACACCGTCCAATCTTCTTGAGGCGGTGTGAACGACCACTCTTCGCCTCTGTGGCGGTTCTTCAATCCTACTTCTGGCTCGTTTCTTTTACCTCCTTCAAAAGGCGTTCAGTAGAAAAAGTAACAATGCCCGGAGGGTACCCTGTGTCAAAAGACGAGCTACCTGATCGCAGAAACGTTTTTGCATTAAATGATAGGAAGATTTTTAGATAGTGTTCTTTAGGCACAGGCTGGCGATCCCTCTCTTAGTCAGCTTGGAATGGGCCGATCGAAAAGGCAGCAGCTTCTTGCAGCTCCAAGGTTCATATTTCCAGCAAGTATGACCTACGGAAAACCTGAGCCTTAGATCTAAAATCCGGAACGAACCTTCGACTTCGCATGTCCCTTGTAGTAGCTTCAAGTACTGGGAACCCAAGCTCAAGTTTCGCCGCGCGATGGCAGCGCCACATACCTGGCATGGTGGCGAAATGTGAAACGATGGGACGTCGCCGGAGCAGACGCTCCGCTAGCTTCCTGTGCACGTGCGGCGATCGAGTTGCGCCTGGCGGTTATTTGGCGATACAAAAACGCTTCCGCTGATGCGAAACGGAGGTACTAAGTAGCATTGTGTCATGGGTAGCCACAATAGTAGGCGAAGCGCCAAAAGACGAGGCTCACGTTTGGAACTTTGCAGATTTCATTGGAAGCGTTTCCACAAGACCTGTTTTCCAACCGCATGACAGCATTCTGAGAAGTCTCACGTTTTTTGTGGAAACGAAAAGGGCCAATTTTCCCCTTCTCCATAAACTCAGAAATGTTCGACAGTTGACAAAGACGTCTTAGAGAAGCATCAAAAGAGTACAATGGTTTAACACCATCTATACGAAGTGAAGGGGGTAGAGGATTATCCTGCTCTTCGCTCCGCGCGTGTCTTGCTTTGCCGATTTTCTGTGCTCTTTCCCTGCTTTGCGAGTGCTCTGAAAGCAACCAAATCAACAGATATCCAGCGTGCGACGTCCGCGATCGATAATGATGTGTGAATGTGCCCTACGACCAAGAAAATATCTAGGAACGAGGCCTTTTTTTTTTTTTTGCTTGGCTGCGTCGCTTTTACAGATTTCCGCAAATTGGCCAATAAATGAACCAACATTATTATCACTCATAACCAAAATATGTTCGAAGTGCAATACAAAAGCGATCCTAGTTATGGCTCGATTGACACTACTCGCACGGAGCACCCTATTCGCGTCACAGGTTTCGTAAATGCAAACCAAATATAAATAAAGCACAACCATTCAGTAAGAACCGAAATAAAGCACGATTGTAGTACAAGCTTGGATTTCACCTTCCTTCCGAGCCAGCGAGCCGGTTATGTCGCGTGCAGCGCGCGGAGCACGCATGTGCTTTTGAGACTGCTAGCGTTCGTGCCTTTGAAGAAACATCTCCTTCGGACTATAGTCAAAGTCAAAGTTTATTTTCCCATCTAAAACTACAGATGGAGGAATCGTAGAAAAAAGCTGCCCTTGGGCAGCTTTTTTCTACGATTCCTTTTTTCTACGATTCCTTTTTTCTACGATTTTTCTTCTACTGCAAGATTTGCTTTAGTAACATCGTAATAATAAAAACAAAACCGTATATATATCTCATGCTACAGGCCAAAACAATAATCAACAAGCGAGCAACTTTATCTCAGAGTACTGATAATACTTCCGCAGTTTTCAAACATATTATATACGGCAATATAGTTGCATAGCTGACTTACCTCGAGATAAACTTCCTACGTTTTCGCTAACGTGGGAAACGCATTCACAATCAATATTTACTCATCGCCGTTGTCGTCTGCTCTACAGTGCTGACGTGAATAAATATTTTCTCGCCTATAATTACGTTTCCTCCATGGAAATACGCGGCAGGTTGTCCAATCATCAAGACAGAATGCAGGCGGCATGTTGCGATGAGCCTGCCGCGGCGCACGTCGCGAAGGCAGCGAGCCGAGCCGGCGGCGTCCCAGTGTGTGTTTTTCTGCCACAGATGGCGTTGCCCATCAGGAGCCGCAGCGCTGCCCAGCGATGCTTTGAGAGCCTATTGCTTGAATATATAAAATCCATCCGAGATCAGGGTCTCAGCTTCAATATTCGTCTCGTGGTCGAAAATTACTACGTAGTCATCCACAAAATTAAATGACTTGACCACTGAAGAACCTTCTAAAAGTTTTAGCAAGTTTTGTCCTTCCGGGCTAGAAATAGGTCGCTGAGAACCGGGGCGATGCAAGACCCGATGCAAATCCCACTCTTTTTA
Organism: Amblyomma maculatum; assembly: GCA_023969395.1. NCBI lineage: Eukaryota > Metazoa > Arthropoda > Arachnida > Ixodida > Ixodidae > Amblyomma > Amblyomma maculatum. Next base: position 47,527 of record JAJIZL010032171.1, read on the forward strand.
GCGTACCACTGCCTTGCCACTGCGCAATAGTTGATTTTAGGTACACAGCAAGCAACTCATGGAAGCCACCCACGGAACACCTGCGGTGTTGTTAAAGCCAACCGCTCCGTAAGCTACGATGTGCTCTCCCGCGCACGTGAGCAATTCTTCCTGAGAAATCGAGTAGCACATGTCTTTAACGTCTATGGAACATGCCGAATATCCTTTTTGGAACCCCTTAAGATGCTCGATTACGTCCATCGAACCCGGTATTTGGAAAGGGTCGTCGATTGGGAGCAAGTGTGCTTCTGCTGCAGGAACACAGCTACTGTTCTTTTGCCTAGTGCCATACTCAGAAATGATAACACGATGTGGCTGCTCCGGCTTGTGAGTTTTCACGGTAAATAACATACTATGTTCAGACTTTCCGCTGTTCTCGATGGAACGGACCAGGGCGTCTAAGTTTATTTCTTTATACAACTTTTAGCCTTCATTTTTATCCTTCCGAGCACGGCAGGGTTTGTCTCGTTAGAGCGGTCATTAAGAGCTGCCGATGCCTTTAACGGCAGCAGATTTTTCGGACGTACATCGAATCCACCCTCTTTATCTGCTGTCAAAAGAGCTGGAGATCTGCCTTTCATGCCAGATACAACACGTGCTAAAGGCACCTTGCGGGATTTCGGCTTGTAGCGTGAGACTACGTCTACGATTTCTGCTATGCATCTGCTTTTATCAGCATCGGGTGTAACACGGCACACCAAAAGCCCTTCGTCGACTGTGTGGAGGGGTGGTTCACTCAATTTCCGTTTCATGCGGCCAGGTTTACGTCGGCCAGACGGATAGATGCCCGAATGAGCGGCTGAAAGAACATCAGTACAGGACCTTTGAGAGAGGCACAGACAATCTGGCACTGCTCCGGCGAAAGTGGAAAATCAAAAACCAAGCTTCCGGGAAAGAAGAACAGTTCGTTCCGGACCTAGCCAGCTGTTCGGTAATCAGCAGGCACTAGGACCAGATAGTGCGGGAGATCAAGGAGGCTGCTGAAATAGCCGGTCTGTAACATATGTGTGTTAGCACACCCTCAGTCGCTTTGACAAATGCGGAGTTGCTCTTCTTGAATAAGTGACAAGCAAAGAAATTTTCTTAGTGTTGTTGGGAAATCAGAACATAAGTACAATTTACACCCATTAAATGTCAGTTGGAAGTTCAGCGCTTGCGTGTCCTCGTTCTTCGTCGTGTGTCTTGCTGTTTTGCGCTGGTATACAAAACAGTCAATAACGGCCTGATGAGTCGATAGGAAATCGTATCCGAGGATGATATCCTGCAAGCAGTTAGACAGAACCATAAACTCGATGGGGTACAAACCGTCTGGAATGAGAATACGAGCCGTGTAAGACGCTGATGGGTGAATGTGCTGTGATTAGATGGTGCTGACCGAATAGTCGGAAAGCGGAGTGGTCACCTTGCGAAGTCGACGGCAGAGCCCTTCACTGATCACGAACACTGCTGCGCCCGTGCCAATGACAGCGAGAACTGTGACACCTTCTTCATTAACACTTTGATAACATTAGCGGGACGACTCGAGGGACTTGAGGCATTCGAAACAAGCGTAGTTCTTGCCCCGGTGAGTGCGACTGTTTCCCCCAAAGGCGGCTGTAGGATGTCGTAGCATCGGAGAAGGCGATCGGCGACGAGGAGAATGTGATCGGTGGGTGGCATAAGTTTCGCGAAATTAGGATACAAAGTCAGGACCGGGCGGGGTCGTCTGCGAGCGTGGCTCGATATCCTACGAGTAGAATTGCATGTCAGGCTGAGAAGCTGGAAGGTGCACTCGACAAAGGCGCGCATTATGGCCCATCAAATCAGAGGGTTGTCGGCAGTACGCCAAAGGTTCGTAGAGTGTGGGCGGAACCTTGGCGAAGGGGCTTGAAACGAAGGCTAAGCCTGCGACGGTGAATGGAAGGCAGGGACGTGCACGTAGGAATCAGTTGTGGGTGAGAATGGCAGCTTAGCAGTTACTTGGGCATACGTCAGAGGTGCCTTAACAGGCGGCAGCACTCGGTTGGACGGAGGGACACCAGTGACGTGTTCTTGCATGACACGGCGTATTTTAGGGGCGAAAGACGGAACGAGTTCAGGAACGAGGCGGCCAGATTCTTGAAAGTAGGGAATGAATGAGAGTTACCGTGCGACCTCTTCACGAATAAATATTTGATCTGTTCATTGAGCAGACAGTCTTCAGAAGCTGTAGAACCACTCAGAGCCAATGCGGAAAAGGGCTCATCGCACACACCCGAGCACCGCGTAGAACCGCGCTGCTTGCGGAGCTCGTCGTATCTTTGGCAAAGCTTGACGACTTCACTGAAGGTGTTACGAGTTTTCGTTAGCAGCATCTGAAAGGCGTGCTAAGCAATGTCCTTGAGGATGTGACGGATCTTATCCACTTCCGGAATGACCGGGTTGCCGCTTTAATAGAGGTCAATGATGTCCTCAATGTAACTTGTGAATGTCTCGTCAGCGCGCTGAGCACGATCACGTAAACGTGGCTTGGCACGAAGCTTGCGCACTGGCGGGCGGTCGAACATTTCCGAACAATTCTTAAAATCGGCCCAACATGACTGGTCAACCTCATGATTGAGAAACCAGAGATTCGCAAGAGTGGAAGCGTGAGCTGTGTGTCTCGCTGTGTCCTTGTCTTTTTAGCGCTATGCACCAATCGAATCAGAGATTCGCCACGTTCCATTAGATAGAATATGACGTTACTGAGCTTGTAAGAGTCATCCCACTTGTTGTAGCTGCTTGCTCTTTCGTTGATGACAGCCCCTCGTCTACATCTTGGTCGGCCGTGCCACTAAAGAGGCGAAGGTCGAGCCGCCGTAAGACGCCAGAACGAAGGACTGTTGGTGGAACGGCCGCAAATGTCGAAGTGGTCTCGTCTTGCGTGGCGGACGCAGAGGGCAGTGTACGAATTCAGAGTTCCACTGCGGATGCGACCATATTCAGTTCCATTCCAATTCTAATACTGCGTTTATTAAGCTAGCTCAGGTGGAATTGCCCTTGTCAGGAGAACCTTGCACCGAAGTGCTCGGCGTACTTCTTCGTCGCATCAACACACCGGAGCATGTCTGCGGCAGACGCGATGGCAATTCCCAAGGTACAGTACATAAATCAATAAAGAAAAAGCTCTCCAAAAAAGAAAGTTTAGACTCATCGCACCCTGACGCCCTGACCATCGAGGAATCCGATTATCTTTTCTGACAAGTTCATCGACGAAGTCCCGACGCACATAACCGCATTCTTGAGAATCAAACATGCCTCGATTATTTCTCATATGCAACGATTGCTCCTCCTTGCTCAGCGGTGGACTCCACTAACAATGGCTTGCAGGCCACAGCAGAATTCAGACAAGGTGCCCTTCTTTGGTTCCGCATTGCGCTTGTGTTCTGCAAGTCGTTCATTTAAACAGCGTCCGGTTCGTCCTGTGTATTCGCAACTCTAATGAACGACAGGGGGCGCTGAGAAGTCTGGGCAAGAGAAGAAGAAGCGGTATCCATCCGGAAGTTGATGCAGGCGCAATCACTGTTCCTGAAGCTCTGGGGTTTAGAGATAACAGTGGCCGGGTGAATAAACCGGCGGTGGAAACTAGCAAAAAACGGCTGGAAGATTGGTGGCTTAAAAGCAGAGAAGTGACATAATGTTAGTAATGTAGGAGCAAAATTTAATAAATAGAATGATGGTTTAGTTAACCATTCTAAATCAATAATTAAGATATATGGAGAAAAATGAGCATGATAGCTACTGCTACCACCCCGTTTCAAAGGGGACGCTCCTATATTCCATCCATCCATCCATCCATCCATCCAAGAGAGCCTTATGGGCAAGGAGTTGACAGTTGACAGCCGTGTGGTGCGGACGCGTGCTCCATCGCTCCTCCGATTGCACGTGGCTACCGGAAACGGACGGACTGGCGACAGCGGGAGCTTCCGAAGCGTCAAATAGATGAGTTCTTTCTTTTATTAACTTTATTTCGTTTTCAGCTAGTTAGGTTAGGTGCAGCCTAAAGAAAAGATTTTAGCTCTTTGTCCTAGCGGCCTGGTTTTTCGTGCCGGCAGCTAGGTTTTCTTGGCGTTCATTCTTTAACTATCTTGTTTAGATACTTTTTTTCTAGGCTATTGGCATTCGTAGAATTGGTTTTTAACGCGTGTTTGCTAGTCGTTTCTTGTGTCTTCTTTTGGCAATTTGTATATTCTGAGAATTCGTAATAGATATAGTTCAGTCGATGAGCGTTTAAGATGTGCAATCAAAAGAAGGTAAAGTGTACTCAGTGTGAGGCGCAGGTTAATCTCAAAGAAACGCGTTTTGACTCTGTAGGTGAAGCGGAAGGCAGCGACGTTTTGTGTCGGTGTTGTGTACTGAGTGCGCGTCCAGATAGATTTGATCAAGAAAGGGGCAGTTTAGTGTCTCGGGTGGAGGATTTAGAAAATGGAGTACGTTTGCTAAGGGCGGAAAATCAGAAACTGCTTGGACAGCTTCCTGAAAAAAAAAGGGGCCAACTTTATCCTTGGAACCAACGAGGACGAACATTCCAATGCGGGCCACGTGGATGGGGCCAGCACTGGCATGGAAGGCATAAGCAAAGTAGGACAGGCGGATCTGAACCGTCAGAGTTATTTAGAAGCAGCTAAGAAGCCGGAAAAAAAAAGGAAGAAGTAAGCAAGAATGAAAATCCCAGAGATAAAGACACCGATAACCGAAAGCAGGGGCCAACAGTTGGGAGAGGGAAGGCCCAAGTGCTTATCGCCGGAGATTTTAACATGAACAGGTGCAAGCGAGATATCTTGGAACATGTAAAGGGTGATAAGAGAGTGTTGGTGGGAGCCTTCCTTGGGAGACCAATGAGGGCAGTGCTGAAAGATAGTAAAAATAGGCTGTTGAAGAATTCCGCAGAGCGCAGTATGGTAATAGTAGCCGCGGGGTGAAACGATGTCCTAAATGGTGACGCTGCAGGAGTGGTGGAAAGTTTAGCTAAGGGAGTTGACGAGATCAGGGAGATAGCGCAGCAGACGCAGATAGTTGTATGCACAGTACCAAAGGTGCTAGGATTGAACGGAAAGCTGGAAAAGGACGTGGTGACAGTAATCAGGACATAGGAAAGTTAAGCCTGGAGAAGCGTTTCGAAGTGGTTGAGGTAAACAGGGAGGTACATAAAGCAGGTTTTGGTAAAGCTTTTCAGCGAGATGGCATTCATTTTAACAGAAGCGTGGGAGCAGAGATCGGCTGGCGCCTGGCAGGCAGGGCTGTAGCTTTTTTAGGGGGTCCGCGAGGACTCCGTGCACATAGGTAGTTAGAAGTGAAGCAGAAGAAAGTGTAATAATGGAGGCTGAGCCCCCCAAAATGGCAAAGAGTAGGTCGAGAAAGAAAAGTACAAAAAAGAAATTTAGCACTAGGATCAGCTGCATAAACATGCAAGGAGGTAGAAAAAGAGCGAAATGGCTAGAGATAGAACAGCAGTTGAAGGATAAAAAAATAGGTGTGTACGCTCTTTGCGAGACTCATCTCAGGGATCTAGAAGATCCGCCTTTTATAGAAGGCTTCGTCTGGGAAGGGTGCAACAGAACGAGAACGGAAAAAAAGGGTGGAGGGGTAGGTATGTTGATAGACCAGGGAACAAATTGGCAAAGAATTAAATCATCTTGTAAAGAACATATCTGGGTTTCAGGAACAATTGTCGGCATAAGGACATGGCTAGGGGTAGTTTATTTAGGAGCAGGACATCAATGCAGGCAAGAAAACAAGGATCTTGTTGAATGTCTCAGTAACGATATAAGCCAGTTTGGAAACGGGGCAAATATTATTCTACTGGGGGACATGAACGGCCACATCGACGATCTGGATGATACACGGATTGTAACGGGAAACTAATGCTAGATTTCTGTGAGCGACACGATCTAGTTATAGTAAATAGAGAAACAAAATGTGAAGGTCAAATCACGTGGGAATTCCGCAACAGGCAGACGACCATTGACTATTGTCTAATGTCGCAGGAAATTTATAGCAAGGTCACAAAAATGGAAATAGACGAAGAAGGGGAGTGTAGTCAGGGAAGTGATCATAAACGTATTAGTCTGCAGATGGGGCCATTGATGAAAAGAGAAACGGAACTTAGACAAAACGTAAAAGCAAAATTAAACGACGATCAAATAGCGCAGATAGCAGCAGACATAGAGGAAGCAATAGAAAAAAGCCCCATGGAAGACTGGGATTATGAACAGATAGAACTACTCATAAGGAGGAAAATTCAGGAGGTTAAAGTAGCAAACCGCTGGAATGGAAAGAGGAAGCCACGGAGCTGGTGGAATAAGGAAATCAGGGAAGCTATTGAACCACGACGGGCTGCTTCAAGGGAACACCGAATGGCAAAGAAAGCACAGATATCTCAGGAGGAAATGGACCAAAAATGGGAATCATATCGACAAAAGAAACTTGAGGTACAGGCCCTCGTCCAAAGTAAAATAAGGCAGTCCACCGATCGCTGGATGGCTGACTTACACGATGCCTATAGAGGCGGAGCAAGAAAATTCTGGAACCATATAAGCTGGCTAGGGAAGAAGAATCAAAGAAAGCAGGATCGGATTCAAGATAACGAGGGAAATTGTTTAAAGGGAGACAACGCAGTGAACCACATTACATCGGTTATAGCCGAGTCATTTAAGAGCGACGATAGGGCAATCTCCGCAAATCAGAAAGCAACACAAGGTAGCAGAATACAAAGCAGCTTAGACCTGACCAATCTAAACTGGAAAAAGGCAGAAAAAAATATTCCTAAAAACACATCTACAGGAATAGATGGCATTCCGATCAAGCTGATTAATGAACTCGGTCCAAAAAGTAAGGAAACGTTGTTAAATGCTCTGGAAACAGTCATAACGAATAAGCAAATTCCGGACGGCTGGCGGCAGAGTAAAATGAATTTGATTTATAAGGGGAAAGGAGACAGGATGCACATAAAATCCTACAGGCCGATTACCATAACATCTGTTATGTACAGGTTAGCCATGCAGGCGGTGAAATTAAAGGTGCAAGCATGGGTAGAAAGTAACACGATACTCTGAGAACTTCAGAACGGCTTTAGAAATGGTAGGCGCTTAGATGATAGCCTGTTCGTGCTTACCCAGTGCATCGAAATATCTAGAGTGGAAAATAGAGCTTTGTATTTGGCCTTCCAGGACATAAACGGGGCGTACGACGCCGTAAGCAGGGAACTCCTGTGGAACATATTAAAAGAATAAGGTAGCGGTTATGAGATAATAGAGTTCCTACACGAAATATACCGGGATAACAAAGTAGAAATTACGTGGAAAGGGATAAGAAGTACGGAGGATGTCAAAGTATGCAAAGGATTAAGACAAGGCTGTCCTCTATCACCGGTGCTGTCCATGCTTTATATGATAAACCTGGAACGGAGGATACAAGACAGTAACCTAGGTTTTAACCTGTCATATAGATTAGGTGGAAAGGCGGTAGAGCAGCGCCTCCCCGGTTTGATGTATGCAGACGATATTGTGCTGCTAGCTGAGAGTCTGGAAGAACTGCAAACTCTAGTTAAGTATTGCGGAGACGAAGGGGACGCTTTAGGCTTCAGTTTCAGCGCAGTTAAGTCGGGTCTGATGATTTTCAACGGCTCAACTGATCAGGGTCTTAAAATACAAGGCCATGAAATACCTAGAGCAGCTGAATATAAATATCTGGGGGTATGGATAAACGAAGGATTGGCATACATTGGAAAGCATGAGCAATCACTTAAGGGCGAAGGAATGCCGGGATAATGAAGCATAAAGCCGCGTTCAGACTACGTGCGCAACGCACGCATCGTTCGTAAGGATCGTAAGCGTAAGCGCAAAAAACGTAACGTGTCTGTTCAGACTGCTGTCGTATTGAGCGTAAAATGCGCAACGTACGCAGCCAGCGTGGGCGTAAATGTCGGAGGACCCGCGACTTTTACGACTAGTACAGATACGTCTGTTACGCGCGACCAATGCGCACAGCCGTTTCGGTTTTCCCTTTCCGGTCACGGGGCTTCCGGTCCTCCCAGATTTCGCGCGCAAACCACTAGTAGGCGACATCATCCAACCAAGGCGTTAATCCAACGCTCCTACTCTGCTGCAGTGTCTCGGCTCGCCGGTGTTATTGGTGTTTTGTCGGTGATTGTGTCTGTGTCGGTGATTGTGTCTGTCCGCAGCTTGATCATGTGCAGTTCGGAATCTTCGCTGTGTAATTATCAGCCTCTCATAAAAAAAGTTCGGCAGAGGCCGGCTCTCTACTACGAGTAGCTGAAATCGCACATAGAGAAGTGCAAAACCATGCCTGGCTGCAAATTGCCAGTGCGCTGAGTCAAAGTAGTAAGTGGTTTACTAATCCGTTTTTTCATGCGCGAACAAGCTGTCAACAAGCAAATGTTTCCTCTAGTTTAGAAAAGTGAGGTTATGGAGGCGGGGGATGCCCGCTTCATCCCCGTGCATTTTCGCAGCCCATCGGCTCCGTTGACAAGTGAGGAAACAGTTGGCCTGCAGCGAAAGGCCGATGCGGGGCGACGTTGCGGTCGGGCCGCAGAACGGAGCTGGTGCGCACTCGTCGAAGTTTGAAAGAAGCTCACCGTAAAAGAGAAAAAGAAAACAGCATTTTCTGAGGGGGGACGAGGTTCCGCGGACGTTTCCGTGTTTGCCGCGCGCCCCGGCTCATTGTTTGGAGTCAGTAGTACGGCCTTTGAGTCACCGCCCCGGCCCGTCTTCAAGATCGCTCCGGGGCACTGGTAAAATCGCAAGCAGGGATGCAGGCGGACCGTACGCCTGGTTTGGTGCGAGAGAGTGCGAACACGGGACACCGAGCAGGAGTGCGCGATACGTCGACAATGAGAACGGGCGCGTGAAGGAATGTTTGAAGGAGTGAGCGGTGCGTCAGCACGGTGAGCGGACGTTTGAAAACTGTGTGCGAACGTGCATGTGTGAAACGAAGTGTATGTATAATCGAGTTGTTAATTTTTAATATACCCATTGTTCTTTTTCGTATTTTATTTGTGTGTCCAGTCTTTTCTTTCACATCTCATTTTGAGCTTGAAGAGCCCAGACCTCCGCTATCAGCCGCTTGCTAACCGGCGCCATGTTGAGAGCGCTGATTGGCCGGTCGTAAAGAACGCATCTTACCGAACGGTCCAGTGTGAACATGCGCGGTCGCAAGCTACGTAAACGGGAGTTCCAGCCACTATGCGCACTGCGATAAATACGATACTTACGACGGATGCGCACGTAGTCTGAACGCGGCTTAAGGCATTGTTGGGATACAATAGGTATGAGGTTTTAGGGGTATTTGGAAAGGAATTATGGTGCCCGGACTTACTTTCGGAAATGCAGTTTTATGCCTAAAATCAGAGGTACAGTCGACATTAGAAATAAATCAGAGATCCGTTTGACGATTAGCACTAGGTGCCCACGGCAAAACCACAAATGAGGCGGTAAAGGGAGATATGGGCTGGACATCTTTCGAAGTACGGGAAGCTCAGAGTAAAATATCTTATGAGGAACGCCTGAGGAAATTGGACCGTAACAGATGGGTAGCTAAAGTATTTAAATACCTGTACTTAAAAAGCGTTGACTCACAATGGAGGAAAAGAATGAGGAAACTAACTAGTAAGTATGCTAGTCACAAGGACGGAGAAATAAAGAGCATTAAGCAACAGGTGAAAAACACAGAAGGTGAAAATTGGATAAATTCGATGGAAAAGAAATAGAGCGTGGAATTATACCGTAAGTGGAAAATTCAGATCAGGAAGGAGGATTTCTTTGATAAATCAAGAGGCAGTGCCCTCATTTTTGAAGCTATATCAGGGTGCCTTAGAACACGCAGCTACAAAAAGAAATTTAACAATGGAGATGACGGATGTGCTATATGTGGAAACTCCAGTGACACAATTGACCATATTATACTCGAATGTAATGGTATCCATCCGGAAGTTGGTGCAGGCGCAATCACTGTTCCTGAAGCTCTGGGATTTAGAGATACCAGTGGCCGGGTGAATAAACCGGCGGTGGAAACTAGCAAGAAACGACTGGAAGATTGGTGGCTTAAAAGCAGAGAAGTGACATAATGTTAGTAATGTAGGAACAAAATTTTATTAAATAGAATGACGGTTTAGTTAACCATTCTAAATCAATGATTAAGATATATGGTTAAAAATGAGCATGATAGCTACTGCTACCACCCCGTTTCAAAGGGGACGCTCCTATATCCCATCCATCCATCCTTCCATGATGGCGGAAATATGTGGGATCCCGCGTAACTCGTCCTTTGAAAATGTATTGCTGTTCCGTGTTTGTGACGAAAATTGTAGTGTTTTGTGAAAAGTGGTCGCGTTTGTCACGGTTCACGCTTCATTCTGGCATGATCCAAGTGTACCAGGGACTATCAGACCGAAGTTCAGGCGCCGGCATCGCTGAAGATCCTCAAAAAATCGTGATCAGCTGACGAACGTGTTTATGAAATCTACCGTGGAGAAAAGCGAGGTTTGTCGCCGATGCTGCCGAGACACGGAAGCACGTTGGCACTGCAGTGTGTGTACATATTGCTACAGGTAAGGACTTGAACAATTTCGCCATTATTCAGAGTGAATAATAGTGCGAGCCTCCGGTCGTCGCGCTTGTTGCCGCTGTTTGATAACGCTCAGCTGCAAAACCTTTTTTAGTCTAGTTTTTTTTTTCGTTTCCGAGGATAATATGAAGCTATTCGAGGCGAGAAGGGTCATCACGCAAATTTAAAAAAAATGTGCTTGTGGTCTTTTCGAAGGTGGAAACAGAGTCCAGCCGTCCCGAACGAACACAACACGTTTAGTCACATATACACACATATATATAACGACAACAGAAACGCCCCCTGGGGAATAAAGAATTCAAACCGAGAACGAAACTGAATATAACATACCCCCCCCCCCCTTATTTTTACTGATTAGTTGTTAGTAGGTATTAGTAGAAAAACCCTAAGACATGCACACTTTACTTATTTACACGTATTTACATATTTACACATATGTACATATCAGTCCCAACTAATGGGTCTGGTAATCTTGGAGCCAGGCCGGTGGCCGGCACTCTCGCTTTGAACGCCGCAGTGTCGGCGCTGGTGACAGGCTCGTAGGCTGCTGCTGCAGTACGCCAGGAGACCGAGCCTGCGTCCTGGGGGAAGGCGGCTGTAGCTCCGCAGGCTGCAGTATGCCAGGAGACCGGGGTTGTGGTGTGGCAGGAGGCAGCGCGCCAGGAGTCTGGTGTTGCGGTGTGGCAGGAGGCAGCACGCCAGAAGACCGGGGCTGCGGCGTGGCTGAGGCAGCACTCCCGGAGAGGCAGAAGACAGTACGCCAGGAGACCGGGGCTCTGGAACCCTGGAAATCTTGGAGGCATTCCATGTACGCCCATTTCCAAGTCTGAAAGAAGCTGGTCCCCTTATCTTGATCACCTTTGTTGGTGGAGAAAAAACGCAGTTCTCCCTTAAACCGAACTGGTGGTTTTCTGACACGGAAAAAATCACTTGCGGCTATCTTAGTCTTCTTGGCAGCTCTCCCTTTGTCCGTGTAGTATTTGCTGCTCTGCTGTTGACGCCATACTCTTTGACGGAGTTGCGCCAGCTCCTTGGCTGGGTCTTCCGCAAATTCTGGAGCTTTCAAGCCCAGAACGTCCAGCCCGATTAGGGGCATTCTACCATGTAGCAGAACTGCTGGGGCGACCCCTGTGGTAGCGTGCGGAGTACATCGATAAAAGGCAAGGTACTCTGTGACTGCTTGCCGGAGTGGTCGTCGTTCGAGGAGTTTTTCAGAGTGCGATTGAGCCGCTCTATTTGCCCACTCGCTTGGGGATAGTACACTGACCAATGCGAAAGACTGATGCCTCTCGTTTGCAGGAAGGTGATGAATTTGTGCGATGTGAACTGCGGTTCATTATCACAGACTATTTCTGTCACCCATTAATAATTAGAACGTATTATTAACGATGCGCCCTTAATGGTGCGCACACTCCCAGACACCCTTAGAGTGAGGGAGGGTAGCTGTTCCGGTCGCAAAGGAGATGCCCTCGACCTGCGTGGCAAGCTCAGCCGGAATTTCAACTACCTTGTAGTGACAG
>JAJIZL010032174.1:4324-52376 GCA_023969395.1 Amblyomma maculatum
TTCGGCCGATTTTTGCATTCGAGAGGCTGGTACATATTCGGCCAAAGAGTACCATTGATTGGTTTGATTTTAGGGGAAATTCAGGGCATCTTCTTGGTGTACACTCTACGTTTACATTGAACGATATACGATTGGAGGTACATATGTCGGCGGTTTGAATCCCTGTCGCACACTAGACTCATATTGCCCAGAAGATGGATTCTGACTAAGTGAAATTGCATGACGCCATACTGAACGCTGCATGGGCAATGAACGCCTACGTAAGACAGAAAAACAAAATGACGTGCGTCTTTTCGGATACGATTTTCTCAATTCTGGCTTACGATGACGGTGATGCCTTTTCGCGTGAACGGGTGGCGTGCGATACCGCTCAATAAAATGTAATGAAGCAGAAAAGCAGGCAAAGCGCAGCGACTCATACCAAACGTCGACAACGCTGTTACACGGTGTTACACCACACAAACGCGTTCTCCAAGGTAATACATGGCTTCCAAGCTAAAGCGGTCGTAATGTAGGTAAAATTTTACTGCAGCCTTGTAGAGTGCAACGGCAGCACACAACAGCTACGTGTCTGCCACTCCTCCACGCGTCCGCGCCACTCTGCCGAGGACGTAATGCTGCAGTAGCAGCTATGTGGGGCACCCATGTTCCTGTCGCTGATATCGGCTAACTCAAAATCACACGCGCAACCCTAACGCCTTGGTTAAGCGACATATTCAACACCCCTCTTCTCGATTAAATTGAATTACGAAGAGTGGCGCAAAGTTCTCAACATGAAAGATTACCCCCATTTTCCGAAATTTCGTCAATTTTAACATCAATTTATCATGCACAATTACGCAAGCATTTCGTGTGAGCGATCACGGTACGCATCCACTGTGCGTTCTCGATTTAGCAGCCTCATCTATATTTCTGCGATTATCGACCGTCACCCGTTTATTAACGTTGCAGCCGCAGCTCACACAACTCCCGTTATTAACCGCGTCGTAGATCTACGCGTTCTTTCGCGCAACATCTATCCTGCTTACCATATCATTCACCATTGCAGCCGCCTAGTCCTCTTGCCAGCCCAGTTTTCTTGTACCGACCGTGCTGTTTATTCCGATTCCGAGCGCACATTTCTTCTCCCCCAAACCACAAACAAATTTAACATTTGCCTCGTAGTGGCACCGAAAATATTTATTGATTCTTAAACCTTAATATCACAGCCTATAGGAGCCGGACAGCTGAACGGGTTGCGCCGCCTCTTGGCGCATCGCTCAATCACTGGCATGGGTCGGCCCCACCCGGCGCATGGCCAGCGTATTGGAGCGTGCTGTTTCTCGTTGGTTTGTGTGGAAATTGGAGTTCCTAAGGTTTAGATTATGTGCGTGTATATAGGAGGAGGAGGAAACAACTTTATTTAACGCATTACATTAAGCGTTAAGAATGTCCTGGGCCAGGGTCACCAAGGCCAACTAATCTTGCAGCTGGTCAGAGGCTAACCAAGCCCGCCACATTGGGGGAGGAGGGTGTGGAAAGTGAGGAGATTGGAGGGCGACAGGGCATGAAAAGATGCAATGCTCCAAGTTTGCATAGTGTTCTGGGCAATTTGGGCATGCAGGGGAATGTATGATTCCGTATAGTAAAGATCGGGCAGGAGTAAGCAGTGTATTTAGTTGTATGCGTCTAAGAATGCGGATTTGCGTGGTAGTGAGAGATTTATCAGGAAGAGGAAGTGTACGGAGAGTATCTCTAATGTTGTCGTAGTGAACGTTGATTTCTTTTTTGTAGTGAAGAGTAGTGCCCCACGTTGGTGGATAAGGCCAGGGAATCCCAGGCGCCCGGTGTTGAAGTTCGCGGGTGTGCGTGTATATGTCTTCAAAAGGGCACAAAGTTGGGCTAGTTGCGTGAATATGTCCAGTGAAACGAAGTCTGGCCAAACAAGGCTGGCGAAACGTGGTGCGTTGTTGGCTGCACTGGCAGCTACGCAAACTTGTCGGGCGCTTCGCTTGTCGATTCATTTCAACGGGTTTCCACTCAAGCATGAGTGGCGGGTGACCTAGGCATGGCTCTTTGAAAGGCAAAGGCACGAAAATACGTATTTGGTTACTGCGTGGTCATGGAATGTGCCGAAGTTTTAAAATTCCTCTTGCTACCGGATGCTTTGTGCCATCTGTTCCCCAGGTGTGACGGAACGAGAGTCTCGGAGTCGAAGCAGTACTCCTTCATCAGTAGTCACTTTATGGACAATTAGAAATCGAAGGAACCCAACAGCGTAAGTTACAACGCCAGCATTTCCCCGCCTGTGTACAAGAAAGCCCCAGCACGGAAAAAGAAAAGGCAGCCGTCGTTCTGGGTCCGTTACAATCTTCAGTGATGGGCAGAGATAATGTTTGTGGAGCGACTTTCGCTGACATATTCATAGATAATTTACTTTTTTCTCTTAACAGAAAGAGCAGATAGGAGACATGAACAATTCCTGTTACCATGATCTTGTTCTTTTTCCCATCTTCGTTTGTCAACCAATGAAAATGTGCTGAGAGCTCTGCGTTGATGCTCTAAAAATTTGTTAACATTTAATTGTGGCATGTCCATTTCGCCTGATAAAATCACTCATTTTACAGCTCAATCAATACCGCATGGTCACAAAATCTGCTATCGGCTATAAAAGTCGAAGAAAAAAAATACAATTTGTGCAGACAAGCACAAACGTAGCATATTTTTTTTTAATTTCGAAGGCCGTGTAGCAATTTTTTTTTTCGCATTCGCTTTGCACCTGACACGGGTTTACATATTTTCTCAGCAGGGCCCACTTCCTGGCCCGCCTAAATACATAGGTATGTTTCTCATTGGCGTTTTAGTGAACGTGAGATTTCCTGATTGTGGCGTAGTAAGACAAGACCATTTTACCTGTCTCAGAAATTGCTTCTATGGCCAATGTAAACAGCTTTAGTGGTAGTCCGGCAAGATGCAGTGACAAAGGTGTAAAAGGAATGGCTTTAAGTCATCCGGATTCCTTTACGTGCAAATAGAAAACTACCTACATGGTCGTGTCACCTAACACTCGTCAGGTATCGAATTCAGGTATCGGCCCCGCAAGTTCGTGGTACGGTGAGAAAGTAGAACACCTTAGCGAACGAGCCATCACAGGAATTGGTTTAACAATAGAACGCTCTCTTAGTTGTCGGTGGTTTATCTTACAACACATCACACTGTGTGTGTGTTTTTTTTTTCGATTGTATTTAACAGTTTGACGGTATTGGATTATTTCCTTCAAATGTTCAAGGCGGCTGTGGTCAATCGCATCGAACTTCCGGCGCTGAGAGAACGCCTAAATAAGCAAAAGCCAAATATTACCAAGATCTCTATCATAGCAGGCGTCCTAAAAAATAGGGCTGCTGATAGCAGGAAATTTTTTTTCTTTACATGACCTCTGCAGTGTGTCGAGAAAAAGGTCATCATCATCATCATCAGCCTGATTATACCCACTGCAGGGCGAAGTCCTCTCCCATATTTCTCCACTTAACCCGGTTCTGTGCTAGCTGCATCCACTTGACCCCTGCGAACTTCTTAATCTCATCCGCCCACCTAACTATCTGCCGCCCCCTGCTACGCTTTCCTTCCCTTGGAATCCAGTTTGTTACCCTCAGCGACCATCGGTTATCCTCTCTTCGCACTACATGTCCTGCCCATGTCAATTTCTTCTTCTTAATTTCTACTAGAATGTCGGTAACTTGAGTTATTTCTCTGACCCACTCTGCACGCTTTCTATCTCTTAATGTTACCCCTACCATTTTTCGTTCCATAGCCCTCTAGGTTGTCCTAAACTTAAGTAGAACTCTCTTGGTTAGCCTCCACGTTTCAGCCCCATAGGTGAGTACGGGCAAGATGCAACTGTTGTATACTTTCCTCTTGAACGATACCGGTAAGCTGCTAGAGAAAAAGGTATTTATAGTATAATATTTTCTAAGCCAATTGTGTAGCAGCTCCGACGTGTTGAACAAGAGCATTGTCGTATATTTAAAAATGATGCCGAGGTGGTATTACTCATTTGGCTTATATTATGATTAAGTTTGATAATCTCAAGGCCGAGTTCAGTGATGTTTTGTAGCGTAATTGTGCAGGAAGTCCAGGAAGTATATGTGTGCTTGCTTTTCCGACCATAAATAGGATCCTACTTTTGCCTTGCTTTTTTATTTTTCTCCTTTTCCAGGTCTCGTTGAAGGTGGAACTTGAATGTCATTTGCTATTATTCTACTCTGAATTGTTTGAGCCTTGCTATTACCAAAAAAGACAAGTGCAGTATCTTTTTCATTTTACATGAACATTGACCATTACAACTACCACTGCTACGGCGCCACGCTACACGGCTCGGCGGTATTTGATCTTCAGGCGGGTTTCGACTAAACCTAATATAATATGAACGCGCAGTTCAGGCGCATTTCCCGTCTTCGAAGTCGTCTTAACAAGCGCCTAACGAAATTGCTCCTAGCGCATGGTGAAATCACGAGCGCGGCATTTTCGATTATATAACAGAAATACCATGTGCCGGGCGGTTAAAAAAAAAAAAAAACAGATACACGTTCTGTTGAGGACGGCCCTTTCCTTTTTCAAAATTTTCCGGTCGAAACATACTTCTTGCGATTACTCAAAGCAGCTCAAAGCTCTCAAAGCCACACCGCAAAACGACAGGTAGGGACAGGCTCAAGAACGCCTCGCAGAACGGAAACGACTGCGCCGCTCAGCTGCCACGGCACTCCGCTGCTTCGGCACTCCGCCGCGGGCGGCGCTGTTCCGCCGAGGCGACAGAATGTAGAAACAAAAATTTATTAGATAGAATGATGGTTTAGTTCCCCTATCTAAAACAATAATTAAGATATAGGGAGAAAAATGAGCATGATAGCTACTGCTACCACTCCTTTTCAAAGGGGACGCTCCTATATTCCATTCCATTCCAGAAGGTGGCGCCATTCAACGGGCGCCCGGCTCCTATACGATAGAAACAAAACACAAAGAAAGCAGTTTGTTGCGAGCTGTAACAAAGTTGCCAGTATCGATTGCGCAAGTACTCAAGCTCCGTGAAGATGACCGCGGTATGACTTTTAAAGTGAGTATGCTTCTTATGTTTCTAACACACAAAGTATATCCGAAAAGAGAAATCTCTCCCGCACCGCCCATGTATTGATGAACATAATGGCTTTAGAGTACACTGGTGCTCCAAGTTAAGAAATAATAAAGAAAAATAGCCTCTCGCGCCCCACTACTGATTCTACCAAAATTTTCCTCTCAACGTAATTTTTTCTTACTTTACCTAAGTCGAAAAACCATGCGTTTGGGTGACGCCAGCCTATTCGAGCGAAACAATTACTCGAAATGCATTCTGAATATCGATTACATATTTTTGAGGAATCTCGTAACTTTGAACCGCCCCAGAACAACACAGACTATAATGTCGACTAAGAAACTAGAATCGGTTTTTAACAATGCTGCTCTTACGAGTTCCGAAGTGTTGGCATATACTCGACTCCCGTAATCGACATAGTCTGCGTCCAGATGTTGAACGTTCTGTACAAACTTACCTGACACAACCGGTAGATGCTGCTGTTCTGAAAGCAGCAGCTATGCTACGGAGAGCATGGATCTGGACAATAAAAGATTTTCATAATCGGCAAGCACACCCGCTGCATCGTTAATTTCAACTGATTTCGTCTCAGAAGGAAACACACCAAACGGTGCGTCTCGGGTTGTGGCTGCCAGCACAACTAGGAAATTTGTAACACTTAACATTATCCAGCAACTCCACCTAGGGTACAGATGTGTTGAAAAAAAAAAAAAAAACGATTAACACAATGACGTCACCAGAGCGGCGAAAATTGCACCGCTGGTCTGGCGCGGCTGGCACTTAACCGTGCTTTGTGAGCAGGATTGACAATTTTGTTATCGGCGTGGTCGTAACCGTGGCGCCGAGCGTTGTTGTTGGCCGCTCCAGAAACGCGCCTCTAGTGCTGATATTTTTTTCAACTCTACTACACATCTGCAGATCTTGGTGATGCGAAGACTGCGATAATGGAGAGTGCTGTCATATTTACCACCACCAACATATCATGCACTCAGGGAAACAAGTTTTGCTGCAATGAGTTCGCACGGTCGATTTTATTCTACCGATACCACTACAAAACTTAATACCGATAGTACTATCGATAGCGTTATCGAAATAAGCTGTCGATTGACTATCAATAGCGGTATTGATAGACTATCGAAATTACTATCGATAGTACTATCGATAGTACCATCTATAGCAACATCAATAGTACTCTAGATAGTACTATCAGTAGTACTATTGATAGTACTATCGACACGGCCGCTCGATGGAAGCGCACTAGGTACGGCCTGCTACGTCGCCCGAAACCGGCGGGAGGCGCCTACTTCCAGCCGCCACCGCCGCGGCGCCACCGTTCGGGGACAGCCGCGCGCGGAGAGCAGCGCCTGGCTGCGCTTTTTGAGGTAGGCGTCGGCGTGGTAGAAGCCTTTTATTTTAAGGATATAAGAGCTCCGCTTCACATAATTTGGCAACAAGAATTAGTATATACTGTCATGTCTAGTGTGACCATGTCAGCACTTAGCACTTGCCCGGCAAGGATGTATACTGGAGTGTACCCCGAAACATTTATAGTGACGGTGGTTCAATCGATTGGAGAGCTCGCATTACCATGATGTTGCATTCGGATCCAGTTGTTCGTAACATTAAAATGTGACCCGGCTGTGAACAATTCGAAGCTGAATTCAGCTGCCATGGTAGCCTAATGAATAACCACTTAATTAACTATGTCGTGAATTCCGTGAATCATTTTCATACCATTTACTCATTTCTGCATACAGCTTTTATACACAAATTGACGTCAGCCTGTTCTAAGCTGCCAGCGCTATCCAATAAAAAAATGTCCTACTATGAGCAACCTCTGTGAAAATGCGACATGTAACCAACCTTTCTATCTCATTGTAACAAATTTTACAGTGGAAATATGAAAATGTTTATTAGGCTAAATCTAGATGATAACCTGGGATCTTCTACTCAGTTGGAGACCTTAAACTTTGTACGCCAGAACGCTATCCGTCATGGCTTCCCGCATTTTGCATGACCGGACAAAGTAAGCGCGCTTGATAGAGCCGGTCTGCCTGAAGGTGCTACGTATATGCGCTGAAAGTTTTTATTACTATTTTTATTGGCTGCTCGCAAACCCATACAATGTTGCTGGTTCGTAATTTTCAATGGAAGAACGCGCATAGAGTGTTGCTGTTGTGAAACTCTTAGCTGTGATCACAAGAATGTTCACGCGTCAGAGCGCAACTGCAGTCGAGATTCAGTGAGAAGCCGAGTACGCTTATTTAATGGTCGCACAAAAAAAGGAAGAACATTACCAATCGCAGAAGGAAAACCTTTCTTGAGAGAGGTTTGTGCCATAGCCATAAACATCGCTCCACTGTTGAGTTGACATTTCCAGCCCAGCTCGCTATCAGTGGGGGCAGCAACTTAACGATATCTTGCATAGCGCCTTAGCTTAGGCACGATCATTGTCTTTATAGATTAGCTGCAGGTACTGTGTACAGTGAGAAAACAATGATGAAACCAAAAGTTTACACAGCTTGCTACTTCACCGGACCTCTTCAGACTTCATCATCCTGTTAATGAAGGTGCTCGTAAGCTGACAAAGCTTGATTACTTCCTTTGCGGGGTACATCAAGCCTCCATTGTCCTTGGTTTTCATTAACCTGTAACTGGTCCAGCTGACTATATTTCCTGCAACAGGCTCTTGCTCGACTGACATGTCGCCTCAAAACCATTACCAAATATTGCATAAATTAAGCAACAACCTGGTAGTGATAAACAAAACTTGGGGTCCTTAGGTCTCCTTGAGGAGCCTTGTTAGAGTGCCCGCACTTTGCTACCTGATTATTCACCGTATCCCGTAATTGCTGCTTCTGTCGCATATCATTAGAATGCAACCTTAAGACACCGCATTATATGAAATAGCACCCTACACATAGCTATATAAAGCCCCTCTTTACCGAAACCGTACGAACGTGCCATATAGGAGTATAGTGTGCCTGACTTGGGATCTAAGGGTCCCGCTTTCAATAATTCCCCTTTCACCCTTGCATCTTATTGACTCTCTCTGGTTTGGCAGCTCCTGCCACATTCAACATGTCATGTGTTCTCATAGCGCCAAAGGTGTCTGGCTATATCACCAACTAAAGTGCCTCTTAACAGAGAGGTTTTTTTCCGACTTTGCACCGGCAGAGCGGGCGCCGGATTTTCTGTGGAACGTGGCCTTTCATTTTATCGCATCGGATCAAACAGTCTCAACAGTATAAACAAATGTTGTATGCACAGGCTCCTTTACTTGGAAGGCCACTCAGACTAGCGCGGCAAAATTTAAAACAAATTGCATGCTTATATAAAAAAAAAAACCTTCGTAGCTTTTTTTGATATGTCCTCGCAACATAACCTGCGAGAAAAGCTTCTGGTGCTACCTAATCGTGTTCATCTGCTTCACAACACATCGTTAAAAATTCTAGTTCACTGGCCAGCTCCCTGGTAACTAAATAGGTTAAACAACGTGTCGGGAGCACAGGAAAAGAGGACGACACAACTAGCGCGGTTGTGCCGTCTTCTCCTGTGTTGCCGTCACGTTGTTTGCACGGTTAACCGATAACTGATCACCAACAAGTCCAATCTGCTTTCCCTTGTAGCAAATTAAATGGCAGCTGACAGGGGATTATGCTTCAGCATCTGCACTTTTTAACCTCATCGCCGCTTTCATTTCAGAGGAAGCGAGTGCATTTCCACTCCTCGCTGCTGTCTTTGCCTGAAGCGAGCTCAGCGGATAAAATTAGAGGGTCTCTAGATGTCTCTTAAGCGCAGAACGGCGAAAGCCTACCCTTCTTGTATCATTTGCCTCTCATCGCTTGCCACAGTACGTCATTTCAAGACGTCGTTTGATATATTGGTCGTTTCTCAGTCATGATGAGTCTGCCTGCGTAGTCATTGTAGCCCTTATCACTCATAACTAAGCAGGTTACTCACTTCAAATCAGCAGTTGTCATTACATGTCGTCGTTTCACATATTGGTCATTTCGTAGTCATTAACAGTATTGATGAGTCATGACTAGCTATTATATTCATTACCATACATCGCTAAGCACTTTTACGAACTTCTAATCAATTGCGGTCATTACATGTCGTAGTATGATATACTGGTCATTACAAATCATTTTCATTTCATTTCATTTCGTTTATTTCACGTACTGAAAGCACATTATTATGGCAATTATTAACCATTATTAGTCATTAGCATTAGTCATTACCTCTATCAATGTCTATTTATAACTTTTATTGATTGCCTATCACCATCAATAATATTCATTTTTAATCTCCTTCCTTGCACGTCCGCTTTTGCGACGGGCACACCAGTGCACAGATGCGACGCACAGATAACAGGCAAAGCTTCTGCGCATAGATTTTCGCTCCACGAGCCTAGAACGGCTTTCGCCTTAAAAAACAAACGCATACAGTCTCAACGTTAACGTGTTTTCACACGCGCACACAAAAAAAAGTTTGCGTTTACCACGCAGACGCGAGGCGAACGCACCCAGAAAGGAAGCAAACCGCGCGCTCAGAGCCGGCGACCCCGCCGGCGACGTGTCCCCAAACAGTGGCGCCCTCAGCAGAAATAGCGGGAGCAACTGTAAACTCCCCTAGGACGCGCTTGCCCATTGACGGCGGCGCGACGCAGCAGGCCGCACCCAGTGCGCTTCCATCGAGTGGCCGTGCTATCGATAACTTTTTTACTATCGATAGTTCGATAGTAAAAACAATCCAACAATCGGTAGTTTCAGTAGTACTATCGATAGTTCCACATCACTACTTTGCGTACACGAAGAAATTGTGACGAGAGTAATGTGCCACGGCCGCTCAATGGAGGCAGGCGCACTTGGTGCGGCCCGTCGCGTCGCGCCTCAATGGCTGGGGAAGCGCGTATTGGGAGAAGTTACAGTTTCCGCCGTCATTCTCCGCGGGGCGCCACCACTCCAGGACAAGGCGTCGCCGGCACGGACGAGCAGACGACGCGGAAGGAGAGCGCTGGCTGGGTTGGCGCGTGTTATCGTTTTGACTACTAGCATAACAGCGTCCTAAGCGTATGCAGCACCATGTCAGGCAACTGCTGTGTGCCGCTGTGCACCACGAAAGCAAGAAAAGATCGGTTACCATGAGTTCCCGTGCGATTCACAACGTCGAGCAGCATGGCTGAAAAACATATCTCGGGAGGGCTAGGATGGAAAAGGAAGCCGGTGGGAGCCGAGTGACAAGTCACTGGTATACTCACTGCACTTCACAGATGATGTAGTGACGCATACCCTCGGTCCTTACATAGATCCTCCTCCTACAGCGACTCTCGAGACCCTACCAATAGTTATCAGTATTCAAGACCTCGCACAAGCACCCCCGAACCCTTCAGGATACACCATATACACTGATTCAATACAAGCTATACGCGCCATTCACACGGGTCGCATTCCTGAAGAACTACACGATGATCTACACAGAGCTCTTACCAAACTACGTCCCCACACTGTAACACTGAGGTGGATTCCTGGTCACGCTGGAATCCCAGGCAATGAGGTAGTGCATCGCCTCGCCCGCGAACTTCAACACCGGGCGCCTGGGATTCCCTGGCCTTATCCACCAACGTGGGACACTACTCTTCACTACAAAAAAGAAATCAACGTTCACTACGACAACATTAGAGAAACACTCCGTACACTTCCTCTTCCTGATAAATCTCTCACTACCACGCAAATCCGCATTCTTAGACGCATACAACTAAATACACTGCTTACTCCTGCCCGATCTTTTCTATACAGAATCATACATTCCCCTGCATGCCCAAATTGCCCAGAACACTATGCAAACTTGGAGCATTGCATCTTTTTATGCCCTGTCGCCCTCCAATCTCCTCACTTTCCACACCCTCCTCCCCCAACGTGCCGGGCTTGGTTAGCCTCTGACCAGCTGCAAGATCAGTTGGCCTTGGTGACCCTGGCCCAGGACATTCTTAACGCTTAATGCAATGCGTTAAATAAAGTTGTTTCCTCCTCCTCCTCCTCACAGATGACGATTACAGGAAGAACATAAAACTGAAGATCCTGCTTCCTTCAGCTGTCCCCTCCGTGTTCCCGAACTGCCCACATTACAAGTTACTCACGCGGGCTCATGTTGAGCCAAACAACCTTGAAAAAATTAATGTGCGCAGGTCAATAGCTTTATTTTCCCCACTTGCTATAGCTACACTTCATTTCCTCCTGGACAACTTCCCGTGTCATCCTGAAGCATGTGTGTTTCAAGATAGCTGCGCCACGATCACTTTTATGACGATGATATCAATATGGTATGCCTTCCCCAACATCACATAAGTGAAACCATGGAGACACCAAGAGGAGCCGCTCTATTTGTCAGATGACGAGCGACTATCTTGGTTAGAGTGGGACTTTGCCATATCGAAGACATTCAGGTCCAAGGAGGCACGTCGAAGCAAAGGCTAACCAAGCAAACGTACGAAGCAACAATCATGACAACCAGATCAACAGTGGCGCAAATTAAGTACCTTCTTGACCACATCAAGTATCTTACAACAATGTCTTCTGTGTGCCTTACTAGTGCATTGCATTTAACCGAATCTTATTTTCAGCTTCCGATACGCCCTAAAGCAGGCTCTGAAAGCGAGTCTATAGTATCGCTTTTTAGCAGCCTAAGGCAATTCAAAGGCGGGAACGACAAAGTTGACGCAAGGGCTGCAGTTTTCACCTCGGAGAAAATACTGAAGGTACCACTAACGAAAAAAAAAAATATATCGACTGACGTTATACACATTTTGCCATGCTTTGTGCAGGTTGGCATCTTGTAAGCATCGGTCTGCAAATGCACCTATCAACAATAGGCAGCTATAAAACTTGGAATTCGTGATTATGAAAGTCGTACCTTGCCAACTGCCATATGACGTCTGCTGCGAGAGAGTTTTCGAGCCAGCTTGAATTCATTCATGTGTGGTGTGAACCAGCAGCTGAGATAGAGTTAGCACCGATTGCATTCTTGGCTGGTTACCTTGCACGTCCATTTCAAGAGAAAGTATGAATGTTTTTACAGAATGTCATGAAACATTTTTATTTATTCTGTTTTCAGTGCCTGCCCATGTTTTCATTATTTATATATTACCAAAGTTTAAACAACCTCTAGTGCTTACTTTAGAGTGTCAATAATTTTATTTTATTAGTCCTCATCCATTTATTAACTTTGTGCCTTGTGATTCCTGCAAAACCCTGGACTTGTCAAAATTCTCGATGATGGACGCCTAAGGTATCTTAAAATCACCATGCACCTTTGTTAGCAAGGTGATGAAGTGCCCGCAGGTCATAAGAAGCAGCAAGCTATGCAGCATGTTAATTTCATTCCTTCTTCCCTATTTTGTGCAATTTCCGGAATTGATTTGCGAGAGAGAAGACCGCAATCACACTAAGGACCTAACGAAACTAATGCGACCACTGCTGACCAACTGGGCAGGCAACATCAATCAGACAGCGGAAAAAAACACGCTTGCGCATAAACCTTTTTCGAGAAATGTTCTTCGCTTGTAAAACAAGCTTGCGTGTCTCCTGTGCATCACGCGGCTTCATAATCAAACGAGAAAAAAAATTGCCTGAGCCTGCGGGCGTGTCGTTGAACTGGCTGTCTTGTGTTGTTTCTTTTGCAACAGTTTGTTTTAGCTAGTATTTTTTGGTGGTGGTACCCACTTGAATATTATTTCCAGTGAAAACGGAACAGGCTGAACAATGTTGAACGCTACGTCCTGAATTGTAAGTTTCCAGAAAAGTGCCCGCTGAATAAATGGCCCCAAACCATGTCTCGATTTCAAGATTGCAATATCTAATACGTTATGTGGTTGAAACGCAACTAAATGGGTGTGCACTCAGCGAAGCACACGATTGCCTCGTTCTCGTTGTAAACGGAAGACCGCGAATGACTTGGAAAAGCCTAGTGATGATGACTTGCCGCTATCACCTTATCAATAGCAAACTTGCACATAGCATCACATACTGTGTGAAACGCCGCTCATAATCCCAAATTGAGCAAGCGCCGACCACGCGGACGCCGAAACGGACTCGTCCCGGAGCGGTGGCGCCGCAGCGGTGGCGATGAGAACTAGGCACAATACGGCTCTTCTGGGCGACGCGACGGGCCGCACCCAAGTGCGCCTCCATTGAGCGGCCGTGAATGTGCATAGTGAAAATGAAAGACCCCTGCACTTATTAAACATAGGCGCATCGGCATAGTCTGCATTGGAACTTTTGTGAGGCTTGCTAGTTAAAGTTCACAGCATAACGTTGCCTTGCCATCCCCTCTGGGACAATAAGTCTTTGCAGAATACTCCTATGGCTAGGTCAAATAAATGATGACGCTATCTTTCAAATTCTACGTTCTCACCCTTACAACCTGAAGCAGTTGAGAAAAAAACGGCGTTTTAAAATAAAGTGCATTTTTTTCTTGTATGCCTTAGACGGCTCTGCATATTATTCCATAACAACATTGTACGCCATATATATTGTCATTGATATTAATGATTTACTATCTTGAAAACAACCGGTTTTGAATGCTTCGTTATTATCATCAATAAACCAGAACGTTTCCTCATTCATTGATACATTCATAACTTATTAATAGGGATGGCCTCAGGCTTAGAGGGGAAGTGGCACCAGAGTCCGACAGGAAGTCTAACAGGAAACTAAGGTTGCGCTTGGCGTCTTTACTGGGTGCTCTACAGTATTCCTTTCTTGTTGTTGGGAGCAGATGTGTAGCGGGCGTGGAGACTCGCGTGCAGGCCAAGTCCAGCT
Source organism: Amblyomma maculatum (assembly GCA_023969395.1). Lineage (NCBI taxonomy): Eukaryota > Metazoa > Arthropoda > Arachnida > Ixodida > Ixodidae > Amblyomma > Amblyomma maculatum. Next base: position 18,251 of record JAJIZL010032174.1, read on the forward strand.
CAACAGCTACCGGCCAACGATGTCAGCAGGGCAGTTGAAGCAGCTGATCCTGGTTCGGTGACATGGACGCAGGATTCAGGTGTGAGGGAGCGACTAGGCATTGCGAGAAAAATCAAGCGGAATTGGAGGAGAAATGTCGAGGACAATGGCTCGTAACAAACTATTTGTTTATATTTAAGGCGTGTGATTACAGACTTGGGTATTATGAGAGGAATGGGAGAACAGTAGAGGTGGGCTTTGTTCTACTAATATTAAAAACTAAGCCAGACTTTTTTTAGAAAAATGAACGATGTTTTTTTTTCGGCATATTAAGAGAAATTGCAAAAGGTGGACAGGTGCCCGCAAAAATAGCCCGCAAAAAGTGAACTCTTGTGATGCCATATCTATGATATTTGTAAACCAGCGCTTCATTCAAAGAGCAATATTACCTGAAAAATATTTCAACTTAGGGTATACAATTTTTACACTATATCTCTGAATAACTTAAAAATATGCGCTTCGATGATTACATTGCCTTCCTAAGTTACCCAGGAGACCAACTGCAACGAATGTTTATTGAACTAGATAGGAGAAGCAGAAAGGTAATCCTACAGTTTATTTCCCACAAGGCTAAGGTAATGTTGATCATCCTGGTAAATGATAAGCAGTTTTAAAAGACAAATAGGTCAACTTAGTACCGGTAATAACCAGTGACGCGAACCAGAAAAGGCAAATACCTAGGAGAATAAGATTGAAAGAGAGCGCATTTGGAATGTACTGGCACATTATGACTAGCAGTTTACAGGTATATCTCAAGAGGAATGTATATAAGAGTTGAATTTTACCTGTACTCACCTATACGGCTAAAACGTGGGAGCTAATGAAAACGGTTAATCTTCGGCTTCTCTCGTCCTTCCTAACAAAAAGAATTGTACTTAAGTTGGGGACAACGCGCACGACTATGGAGCGCAAAACGTAACTGTAACGTTAAGAGAGAGGAAGCGTTGTAGATAGGCCACGGAAATAACTCGAGTTAAATACATTCTAGTGAAAATCATAAAATGGGCATAAAAGGGCATGAACAGGGCATGTATTACGAAGATAGGATAACCGAGTGTCGAAATGAGTAACAAGTTGGATCACAAGGAAAAGAAAGCTTGGCAGGGGGCGGCAGAAGAGTAGATTAATGGATTAGGTCAAGAAATTTGCAATGGTCCTTTTGATGCAGCTAGCGCAGAAACGGAATAATTGGAGGAAACTTTCAGAGGCCTTCGCACTGCAGAGGATATAGTCCGGCTGGTGCTGATGATGATTATGTTGATTTCTTACACAATACTGGCAACTCATGCTAACCTTCCAAACGCTATGATTACCACTTTGGAGGCTGCCGAGGGCAACGAGTTGCATGATGTTAGCAGCTATCTTGAGCACCATGGAACTTTGTGTGTGAAATATTACATTAATATTATTTACCTAAAATACCTATAAGTGATTTCAGACAAATGATGGGAATTACTGTGTTTAAGAGCAGCTTCGATAAGACCCATACCTAAAGAATTATAACTAGTACATTGCTATCCAATGAGTGTGCAGCCCTCAACCACGCCTTGGGCGAACTAAATAATTTGCGGCCGTGATTCGGCTGCCCCGTGCAGCGGTAAATAGGCTGACTAGTAATGGTTTCTTATTTGGCAACAACCAAACAAGAAATTTAGGGTGAAGGGAAGTCACCTCTCCCGCACCACTAATGTATCACGAGGGAGAAGTGGGCCAATTGTGAAATAAAATAAAAGACAATAGTACCGAAATGTGTTTTTGTAAGAAAAATAGAAATATGAAAGAAGGGGGAAGGGGAAAGAAAGGGAAATGCGAAGAGATAGTCTACCATCATTGCGGTTCCCAGCCAACGGAGCGGGCTTGGAACGGCTAAGTTAAGATAAAACATAACATTTTTGTTTGTCCTTCGTTTATCCACATTACATAGGACAGAAAATATTTTCGGTTGTTCATTGTTCACAGAAAAATTCCACCACTCCTCGCTTTGCTCTGGGACAGCGATAACTGTTCTGTTCTCCGCGTCTTCGAATGAAAATTCGCTTTCCATGCTTTCTGCGCCTTTCCATGCACCTGGCGCCTCTGCATGGTCAATATTGCAGCTATCGGAGCAATACAAAGCTGAAAAGTGTCGCCTTCCCGTTGCATGGCGTCCCTTCGGCTATAACCTACGTTACAGGCTTTTCGGCGCCTTATGCCAAGACCACCTTACAACCCTGGCTGTACTTGACTTACATATAGTAACTGGTTCCACAGAGAACATCCAACAACTCTGAGCGGGCTATACACAGAAAAAATAAAAAACGAGGAGAAATATTCATAAATTGGTTTAACACCTATCTCTTCATTCCTCCCATTCTACACATCTATTTAGGTCCGGAACATGGTTTCTGATCCTAGAAGACTAAAATGCTTTGTGATGTGACCTCTCCAACCAGCACATAAATATTTAGGCTATCGTCTTATCCCGTATCCGCTGGCTACCCTGAAGATAAATATGTATTGCGCCTGTGCACTTTCCACATGGTCACTGGATGCCAGCAACGCAGGTACCTGCCTACACTGGTATCCTGTGCTTGAGAGATCTTTGCCGCTTATCTGGCTGCACCCTGTCGATTACTGTGGCCCACTTTGTAGGCACTATGACCCAGTTCATAGGCTTAGGCTATGTCAAGCCAAAAATCAATGAATAATTGTATTTTTATTTCTCTTGAAGGAAGGAGCTTTGCTGAATGATAGGCTACTAAAACTTCATTGCAACATAAACTGTCACTGCTGCGTGCTAGAAGACGTGCCTTTTTCTCGCAATGCAATTCTTGCTAACTAGCCACGAAGAAGAAATAGTCTAGATGTTATTGTTTATCGGGATGAATAATGTGCAAATTATAAAAGCCTTGTACAGAACAAACTGCCGACGGAGTTTGGCGCAAATAATATCTGGGAATTTTGGTCAGCGCTGAAAATGACAGTCCGCACTAATAATACATGTTTTATTATTTCCCATCGTTCTCCTTGCCCACGTCAAATAAAGAGGTGACTACCGGCATTCAGATTCTGAGTACACTTCGTATTTCCGGCCACAGAGCGTGTCAAATTGTACTTCGCAACGATGCAGTGATGAACGCTTCCGAACGCTTTTATCCCAAGCATACAGTTCGCACTCAGTTCTCCCTGAAATGACAAAACAAAAACCGCCAAAAGTTGGCAGGATTGATTCTCTATTCGAAGAGATCTAAAGTTACCGGTATAGGGATGCAATACAGTACAGTATTTTACGAATAATGGTATTATTTCGTAATCTACTAGGGTTGCTCTGGAATCAGAGCACATCCTGCGTTCTGGAAAAAAGGCCAAAACGTGCCACACGAATCTGATACTTTTACTCTGAATAGAAATGTTTAACATAACAGCGATGATATTAAAGGAAACATAACTGCAGATGAAGTTTCCAGAAAGCAATTCATTTACACTCAGTAACCACGCTACTACATGCGTGCAACAGGATGTACTCATTTCAAGTGAAGAGAGCTTTATATATAATGGTCTGAATTGTTGTCCCTTGTCATTATTAGATATACAGCTAACTTACAAAACGTCATTGCTTATACCCATAATAACGATAAGCTCGAGGTACGGCCAGGAAACGTGACTTCCGTTCTTTCCGCAGTGAAGCCATGAGTACAGCGGTCCTCGAATGAAGAGCGCCCACAATATCCACCACTTACGCAGCATACGTAGTCGTTTTTCGCACTAACATTCCATCTTGGAAAAATTTGTTTTGCTGAAATTATATCTGAGACTATCAGGAAAATATTTTTACCAATCTATGATTGAATTCGGAATTGCGGTATGGTTTTGTTTTTTCTAAACTGGCTATTTTGGCGCAGCTCTTAAATTAAAACTACAAAGAAATTGTGATATGTTTTGAATCAAGGATAGCATTAATTGTTTACAGCATAACACACCGCTGTTCCAAACGACAAAGCTCACCAGTGATTTCAGAAAAAGGAGTGCTTTATCTCTCTAAAGTGACCATCTTATGCAGGCAACCCACTATTTGCAAACCTTCGTCCGCTAATGTGTAAAATGCTCAATTTCTGTCACAGATCATCAGGTGGCCAAAAAACAAAAAAGTGCTTGTAAACTGTGCTCCGAGCATCGGCCAACTATGGTCGAGATGCCAATATTTTTTATGGAAAAGTTTTGTAGCCACGGCCAAGGATGTATGGGCGCAAACCGCTTTACAGGCGTTTCAAAAAAGCCAGAGTAGATGTCCTTAAGCTGCTTAAAGTAGACCATTGTAGAAAGGGTGGTAACAAATAAGCAGTGAAAAATTGTCTACATGTTAGAACCAAAGGGAAGTCATACACTTACTCTGATTGTTTTGCGAATTAACGAACAAAAATTGGGCAGCGATATCTTTTTATGCAGAGTGCCGCGTTTCCGGGCACTGCCTGAGTTCTCCTGTAAATGAGTGTTTTCAATTTTAGGCGTAAGGTGTTTATTATGCTTGTGTAGAAAGCTTGGACGACGTCTTTACAAATACAAAACCTCAATCACGCGGAAGCTGCTTGTTTTAGATAAGATCGTTGTGCCAGAGTGATTGGAATATATGTTGCCTAGCTTGAGTGTAAGAATGTTCAGAGCATAAGTAACTTTTTTATTGCCACTTTACACACCACAGCACTGCTCTGCAGCTCGACACATCAAAATTATCATCATCATCATTAGCTGGATTATACCAACTCCATGGCGAACGCCTCTGCCATATTACTCCAGCTTACTCGGTCCTGTTCTAGCTGCATCCACTCCACCTGGGTTAACTGCTTGTAACCTAACTTTCGGCCATCCCCTGCTACGCTTTCGTTCTCTGCAGGCAGTTTAGATACATTCCAATACTTTCACATACGGCTCATCTACACCCCATTTCGCAATGCCTGTATGAGTGACGAGGCTTCGACTGAGTCAAGTGCTTTTTCAGAATAAATGAATGCTATGTATAGGGACTGGTAATATTCCGAGTATTTTTGTCATCTGGTTGACAGTTGGTATATACTGAATTGTCATGCTGAATTGTCTTCATTTTCAATTCATTATGCCGGACACTGCGTCGATTGATTAGCTTCGCTAGGTCTGCCAGCTCTATTCGTCCTGCGGGGTTGAGTTGAATGCTTTCATAATTTATCATTTCTCTTTTACCAGAATCCTTTCTAACTCTTCTAACACCTACTTCTGACGCACACTCATTAAAGATGTCTTTGAAAGTCGTCTTCCTCGGTTATATCAGATTATTCTTTCCGACACCCTGCTTGGCCCTTTGATTAGTTAAAGTATAATGTTGCCCTGATATTATTAGGAATTACCTTCCTAAATACCTAATACATAACGTTTTGTAAACTAATTGACCTATAATTTTACCAAGTACTTTGTGCACCCCTTCTTTGAATACAGATAATAATTCTGTTTTTCCATTTTTTTGCATCTATGATGTCACCAGGCACTACGACAGTTTTACTGTCATGATATCCCTACTCATCTGTGAACAGATGTTTTCTTACCTTATTGTCCCCAACTGCTTTTCCTTACCACATCTCCCAAAACTTTCCTAAGCTCGTCCTTTGTTACTGGTGGAACGTCTGATCACTCTTTACCAGTGAAAATCTCATTATCGTGGCTACTCTATGGGTCAGTATAATACTCCTCAAGTATTTTTACTATCATGTCCATATTAGTGATTACATTCCCCGCTTAGTCCCTTGCGCAAATATTTTATTTTTGCCTAGCCTAATGTCTTTCCGCCCCTTTATGGCTGCTACTGCTGTTTAGGGCATGCTGAATTGTCTTCATTTTCAATTCATTATGCCGGACACTGCGTCGATTGATTAGCTTCGCTAGGTCTGCCAGCTCTATTCGTCCTGCGGGGTTGAGTTGAATGCTTTCATAATTTATCATTTCTCTTTTACCAGAATCCTTTCTAACACTTCTAACACCTACTTCTGACGCACACTCATTAAAGATGTCTTTGAAAGTCGTCTTCCGCGGTTAAAGCTGAATATCTCTTTTATGGCGAAATCCTGAATTCTACTAACTTGCTTGCAATCACGAGACAAGCCTGATAATTTCTATCATTGCAGTCAAATCGAGTAGTAGACGTCGTTAGGCACAGTGCGTGTTTACCTGTATCGCTAGCAGTCAGCGCCAAATAAGAGAAAACAGGAACTAGGTGAGGTTAAGATTTTACAAAGAAAAAAGTACCATGTAGAAGAAGAAATTGAATCAAGATAATAATGATTTGGGGATATTAGGAGTGATGGTCAAAATTGTAATAATGAATTGATCGTTGGTACTGGCCCTATACTTTAAATGACTTGCTCCTGCTGCAGTTCCCACGTGTGGTATTCATCGAATCCTCATCGTCGCGTAAATTAAGGAAAGAGTGGCTGTGAAGTCACACACGGGCACTTGAGCAGCTTTTCATCTGCAATTAGTGAGCGGTGGCATTTTCCTACTTCATGTGACGAAGTGCTAGGGTTGTTGACCAATTACTGCTTGATGGTCAGGCTTATTGGGGACGATGAACATTTCGTTTCATAACTGGGTAAATAGCGTGTATATGGGCGCCGAATTATTGCCTGGAACAAGTAGTGTCCTTGTTCGAAACTTGTAACGAGAACGTGTCAGGAGAGACATTCGAGATCTTCCCCGTGGATCAAGAAATTGACTTGACCATACTAACTCAATATATGACCCACTTTTTGTTTAATAAAGCAGGAATAATTTAATTTTAGGGCACAAATAATAATTTCTCACCAAATAATTATCTGCAAACTTTTCTACGGAAGAAAGGTGCATTTGCCATAGCAAATAGGGCGAATACGGACTGCTTGGTGTAAGCTTGAATGTGGCTGATCGTAAACGTGCCCGATTCGGTGCATAATTTATTTACAAACAATTGTTTGAGTTGTCAAGAGGATAGAAAAAGGAGAATTTATTCTAGAGGCACATTTGCTTCGTTATATAATGAGTCATATTGCACAGAAATTACATTTCTCCTTATTATATCTGAGTCTGCAGAATGCTTGCCTTCCTCTCCTAATGTCGCACTAATATGTCAGCTCTAATAATTTTTATTTTTTAGAAAGGTGAATATATTTTACTTTACATTGGTGTTTCACGGTGTTTGTTTCAAGTTGCCCTCAGTAGTGAAGAAAAGCAAACCAGTATGCTTTGCATTTGATATCTGTTGGTGTGTTGAGGGTGGTATGAAGGGTCACTAATTGCTAATATAGATCGGAATGAATATATTATCGGCCAATATTGTCTTCTACAAAAACGTTCAAAAAATAAGTTGGAGGTATATTTTCAACTCAAGTAAAATAAGAGCGTCCGGCTTAAGAATAATTGAACCGTAGGTAAAATAAAATGTAGGTCGCCAGCAATGAATTCAAAAAGCAAGTGCAGCTTCATTAATGCGGACATAAGTTTCATTCCAGCTGTCAATTCTGCTAAAACTTCGCTAGGAATATTTCTACGCATGTTGTCGAAGATTTTTTTAGTGAACACTTACCTTTTATTTCAACGGTTAATACGCCACAGTGTTTCGCTGCATCCCAGTACCGTAGCGTATATAGTATCCCTGATTGACCTGTAAGATGATCCAGAAAAAAGACCTTGAATAAGACATCGCGGGCTAGTTGATTCATCTCAAGGCAGAACAGCACTGCAATCTACTCAGGGACAAGAAAGGAAGAGGAGACACATGCAGCGCTGACTTATAACTGAAAGTATATTTTTCAGGCACTGGGGTAAAATACACCAGCATCAAGAATATAAGACCAACAGAGTGATGCTGGTGTACATTTATCGAAGTGTCTGAAAAATAAAGCTTTAGTTGTAAGTCAGTTATGTGTGTCTCGTCTTCCTTTCTTGTCCCTTTCTAGTTTGCGCTATTCTGCCTTGTTCCGAAAAAAGGAGCCTTATAGTTCATATTTCGCAGTTTTATTTTGTCAGTGCCAAAGCAGAATAATTGGCAATATGAGAGAGCTGTTTTTCCCTTTTATATAATCTTTGCTTTGTTACAAAAGGGACGTGTAGAACAATTACCTGGTTAGAGCCATGGCCTGGATGTTCTGCTGTTATTGTGCGCATATTTTATAGTTGAGCTGCCAGTCGAAATATAGTGACCTGTATTAGTAGCGGACTACTAGGCGGCAAAATTTAAAAAAAAAAATATGGCTGTAAACCTTATCACAATTTCTTTGAGTACAGTCAGCTTTAAGCTTTAATACTCTTCCCATAATTCATATATCGCGTCTTCATCCCTAAAGATTGCAGTTATATGAAACAGAACACGTATAAACAACAACGAATCATCTCGTAAACGTGACATTCTGTTCTCCATGCACAATGAACAGAAACAAATAACCTGCAGGGAGATAACTGGAATGAATACACTGTAAACTGCTACCTTCATTGCTGCCCCTAGGAGGATGCACCAACTCTAGAATTATTGTGTACTGCTGGAACATCTGTGACCTTTGGCGACAAGTAGGTGAAAAGGGATGGTAAGTTGAAGAAGCAATCTTTTTTGAAGAATGTCTTTTTGAGTGTGGATGCATGGACTGAAATGCTTTTTTTTTATATAACATATTTCGCGTCAAGGGACACATAACCTTGGCCTTTGCTTTACCGGAAGTTTTCTCGATCACTGCGTATAAGCTTCGCTGTAATTCAATGTTGAAGCGTTCTTGTCTCTCTCTGAATGCGAACGACACAGATTACCAATAGTGACAACCACATTTTCAAGACCTGCAAGACTTCAGTAGTGAATAACTGCACATTCTGTAACTTTACCCGAGATTTAAATATGGTTAAGAGCTGAGTAGGTTGTTTTAAAGAGCAACAGAATAAAAAATGTCTTTCTACTAGCCGAAACAAATATATATGTCTAGAATAAAGGAGTCCTACTTATAATTTCATAAAATTATCACGGTCGTGACAATCGCTTTTCCCATTTGATATATTGACAGCTGTCTCTCTAGTAAACTCATTTGATGCATTGGTGGAAGATTATTGAGCAATGCGTACTGTACAAACTAGAGACCGAGCAGCCAGCAACACATATTTCCCACTCCTCATCTCTCTTAGCTTTGAACCCTGTTTCTACTGCTTTCAACAAGCGCCTAAGGGCCATTGGAAAATCTACCCCGTTGCAGGCGTCGCTGTCCTCTGGAAAATCAAAACGGATGAAAGACGCAGCGTTTGGAACCAGCCTCATGGTTACTTGGTTAGTTGGTTAGTGCGAGAGCAGCAGTTGGGTGGAAACTGCGACAATGACATTGCTGACATCGCTCAATCAAATCAATAAGGCAAATTGGCCAGAGCACTAGAAAAAAATTGCCTGTGGTTTAGATTGTGGTTAAACCTGGAGTTAGGCAAGTGCAAGCTGCACGGCTACGCCTAGATTCGCCTTAAAAACGACATGGCTTTTGCACAGGGTAGTTGAAGGTTGCAGCTTTCCTTACGCCATATGGGCACTTTGAGCACTAAAGTGCGATGAGGTGAAAGCGTCTGTTGCGCGGTGGTCTGAAACCTTCGACTACGGCACCTATTTCTGTCTATTTTCACTGCCACCTTCCTCCTATATCTTACTACTCGGTTAAGGTGTAAGCGGAGAATTATGGCTGATACTGCGCTTTTGCATTCCTGTAAACCAATTTGGAACGCCGCTGATGCCCGCGGCACTGAGTCTCCTTCTATATGCTGTGTGGTGTGGCGTTCGGGGCCGCACGGACACTTGGGTTGACCGCCCGGTGGGGTTAATTTCACCTTGTGACGTCTACACAAGTCGTAAAGTCATGACTGTAACATCAATATGACGTCAGTTCTTTTTATTGCACATAAACGATAAGGACTTCATGATGATGCCACATCTGGTCATGCCGTCACGTCAGATGATGTCTCTATGTGTTACCGTCACAAGTTATTGCCACTACTCAGGACTATATAGTCATGACTAATGACTATATAGTACTTGTTAGTGACTAGTTAGTCTTTAGTACTAAGGCGCTGCCTGTTGTGCTACTACCGTCTTCATGCTGGAGGAGGAGAATTAAGATTCGCTACTCCCCATGCCGAGGGCAGGCCAGTTAAGCTCTCGGCCGGGGGTCCATGAGGAAGGGTTTTATTGAATTATAGTAGGCTACCTAAACGCCATCTATAATTCCCAGAGTGAGAAACCTCAATAGATGCCAGTTTTTACCGTGCTGGCTAACATGAAGCGTTTTTGAAATTCTGCAAAGCCTTACTTTGTGCTAGCGCTCTTCGTGGCTTCATACTTTTAGACATTGTCCCACTGTAATTTTCATTGTTAATAGGAATGAAGAAAAAAGGGTTCCGAGGGACTGAGGCTCAATTGCCTGTGGAAAAGGTTTTTTTTTTTTTCACAACCAGACCGGACCATCGGCACCACCAGCTGAGGCGGTTGCTAGGCAGCGGCTCAAGGTCAGTGCGACCAAGGCCAAGGTGCGACCTATTGCGATCGCGGCGAAGCGGTGAAGTGGCTGCCGTATTCTCTCGCTTCAAAAACTACCAGCTGCGCGCATGCATTTGCGTCCGAGGCCACACGAAAATTCGGGGACCTATGTGGCCTAAACCTGAAACTCTTCTTGCGAACTTTCGATCGGAAGTACAAGAGGAAAATGTGGAAGCATTCAGATGTCGACCTTCTGCACCGCGACACACTCTCCTAGACATAAGGGCCGTAATAGGATCAGTGTATAAAAATTTTGCAGCCGATATTTATGTTTAACAGTTTGCAGTGCGAGATCATGTGAATATTTTTGTCTTACTAGATGTAACTCGATTTAATGACTAATTTTCATACATTGCTTGCTGATGCAAACTTTGCGTGTCTATGGGCCGGCTCGGCTACAGTTTACGTAGTACCCCAACATTCACGTTTGGAGAACAACTGAGTGAGTGCTCGCCGCGCTTTGTGTCGCACTGCTGCCGATAGCATGGGAGAATTGGCGCCGAAAACGCATGCGCAATATGCACGGTTCGCTGCTCTTTCTGCCCATGTGCCTGGGCCACCATTTTCGTCAGCTCACCGACTCCGCAATTCGAAAGCGCTGTCCGGTCACGCGCTCCCATTTCCTTCTCAGTGTGAAAGACGTTGCACGTTTGGCGCCATATGTGAGCTGTGGCATCCACTGGCAGATATGTAGTCCTCCTTAAACTTTGTTATAACAACTGAATGGATGCACTGCATTGCCCAAGCGGTTAAGATGCTTCGCTACTAAGCCAGAGTATCCAATCTCGAACCAGCGAGCCAACTGATATTTTTAATATTTAAAGACTAGTTAAGAACATTCGTGATCCGTCATTATTCCGTCAAGCTACCCCTTCTCTCAATTGGCCTGCAACCATGAATTACCTGCAGAGGAAACTGGTGCTTTGGAGGCGCTATACAGCAGTCAGATCAAATTACTCGCACAAGCCTCCGTTGATGTGAGCGCATGACACAGCTTAGCCACTAAAAGTTTTGGTGGATGCAGGATCGCATCAGGGTCTTGATAGATGGTGATGAGCGTATATGTGGCACCGCACTAAAAGAGCGTGACATTCTGACATAGAGCCGGCAGAAAAGAGAACAAACACCCAGCTTTATTATTCTTCGAGGTGCGGTTTAGGAGGTGAAGAATGGCTATAGAGAGCCTGAGTTCTATTATCCAATTCTTTTATCTCAACAGCAATTGTATGCGTCCGGAAAAGGCGTGATAAGTGAAGGCTTTCAAAGTCATTCTCCGCGGTAGTTGTAGGGGTAACAGATGCGCGGCGAGCAGGTAGCAGCACTGCGGTGATGCCAATTTTAGCAAGCGAGCTAGCAGTCATATTCCCGCGGGTGGAAGATGAAACGCGTCAAGGGACCTCATTGATCGCGTTGGCCTTAAGCGACATTGCGGATGACGCCCACATTCGATCGGAAACGAATGTACCCTAGGTAAGGATGGTAAGTGTTGAAAGTAAAGAAAACAAGGCCTTTTGTTTCATTATCAGTGCAGTTGCCACATAATTCGTTAAGGTGCACCTAGCAAATGCAATTACATCCTAAGCTCCACTTTGAGTGTGTACATGTTACGCTCCAAGACTGAAGCCGCTATCATCAATTTTTGCCTCTATACCAGCACTAGGATCAAAGTAGTACAAAGAGGTGGTGAGGTGTCAGTAACTTTCACCCCTTAGAAAGCTATTCTACTACGCCAATATTCGTAAGCGCCCGAATTATCTCCAAACAAAACTGCTATATTTTAATACATAGGCCCTACGGGAAGTTTCTCAGCTTATATTATTATAGGGCTATGGCGTCAATAAGATCGAATAGGTTGTGTTTGAAATCATCATGTTGAGAATGATCTGGATGGATGGATACGGAGGGAGGCCCAGGAAAGTTTTGACATAATTCCTGCTTCGGATTTTAGTATTCTTATTTTCTGCTTCGGCTAGCCGCAAGTGTGGTGCTCGCATGTGATCCTACTAATTACGGAGCCCTAAACAAAAATTGAGTGCCCTGTAGAGAAACTGCAGTCCTGAGAGACGGTGAAAGCATTAGCGCATGCCGAGACCTATTTCTAAAAATTAATTTTTATGTTTTTATATTCTTCTTGATTACTTTTTTTTATTTAGATCATTAGATCTCTTCTTATTGGTCTCCATATGTTTTTATTTTTCTGATCGTTATTTTTTATTATATTGCTACGATGTAGACATGGTAAAAGCCAATTTAATTACGGAGTAGGGGTACGTCGCAACACAGTCAGCGAACGATCAGATACTAAGCCCGCGTGCCTCGCCCTTCCGCTCATTCATTTCCATTCCACTGCTTCTGAGCGCAACGTATCACTTCCCCCGGTTCAGTCAAAGGTAATCCTCGAGCAACTACATTAACCAGCCGGCTGACGGCAAGGCTTTAGGCTGGCAACGTGGGCGACCTGGGTCGTGCAGCTCCGACGATGACACGAAGTATCTTTTGAAATAACGTAATTGGCGTTGCTAAGGCGCTTGAGGTTGACAAAGGGACTGAAGGACGTGCAGAGAATTTTCTGGAAGTGGCATCGCATGCGCTTGGGGTTCTAGAGCCAAATGTAGTCACCGGGAGCATACGTGACTGCAATTCGGCCGTTATTATAGCGTGCCTTAGTTCGCACTTGTGTGCTGAGGGTTCTCAGCACCGAGCGGGCGTGGAGAAGAAAGAACGATGAATAGCCGGTGGTCTTGTGCTGGGCAGTATTACACGCGTGACTAAAGGCAGCACTGCGTCCCAGTGCTTATGGCCAGTGTCAATGTAGATCGCCAACATGTTCATGAAGGCGCGATGTATGCGCTCTGTGAAGCCATTCTTATGTAGATTATAGCGTGTAAAGTGCCGATATCTACGGTGACAGAAGCGGTAATACTTCAACGAAATCGGCAGTGAACTGACAAAAGCGGTCACTGATGATTACACAAGGGGCACCGTGGCGAAGAATGACGGAGTGCAGCAAAAAAGGTGGAAACGTCTCCTGCTCTGGCAAAAATTAGAACAGCGGTCTCTACCCTGTGCTGTAGTCGACGCATACAGTAATGCAGCGGTAGCCATTTGCTAACTTCAAGACTGGACCAAGCAATTAGATGTCAATTTTCTCAAACGGGTAATGTGGCGGGCTGAGTGGTTGCCGCAGTCCAACAGGGACAGTATTGCGATGCTTCAACTCTTAGCACTGGATGTAGCTTGCCATGTGCTGCCGCACTGCCTTGTGTAATACGGGCAAGTAGAACTGCTGCCGTGTTCGGTAGTATGTACGGGCAAAGCCCTAATGGCCGGATGCAGTATCATCGTGCATGGCGTGAAGTACAGCGCCACGAAGGCTTTCAGGGATGATAACAAGCAGGGGGACGCAAACAGTCAATTGTTACGTTCATGAAAGGTCTTACGTAAACGATGACGTCGTCAAGATAACACATGCACACCTCGCACTAAGGCCACGCGCGATAGTGTCCACGAGCCGCTCAACTGCAGCTGGGGCATTGCATAAGCCAAACGGCATCCCGTTAAATTCGTACAGCCCGTCCGGTGTAGCAAATGCTGTGTTCTCCCAGTCCAGTGGATGCAAGGGTATTTGCCAATACCCCGACTGTATGTCAATTGACGAGATGTACGACACAATATAGAGGCAGTCCATGGCATCCTCTATATGGGGAAGACTGTACAAGTATTTCGTCGTGACGGCATTTATTAGACGGTAATCGAGTAAAAATGACACGAATTATCCTTTCTGTGCACCAATATGACAGGAGCAGCCTACAGACTAGACTCCCGAATGACACATTTCTGCAGCATGTCGCGTACTTGTCCATTGATCACGTTGAGCTCTGCTAGGAACACTTGACAAGCGTTCTGTCCGATGGGCAGTGTAGCGCCGACTTTAATCTGATGCTTCAGACTAGAAACTGGAAGCAAAGGGGAGTGGGTGGCTGAGCGAAGTAAAACCCTGACACCTGCTTAGCACTCTGATGAAGGAAGCGATTCCTTGATCATATCATCGATATTTGCTCAGACGTCAGTCGCTCAGAAGTCATATGAAGGATGGTAGTAGCTGTTCGGCCATGCTGGTTGGTCTTCCACTGAGCAGGTTGAAAATGGGGCCTGGAGGGGGTCAGCTGCGGAATCGCTGCTGGCACTAATACGCGGGCCATTTTAGCTTGGTCCGGCGCAGAAAGGTGGGAATCCAAAACGCCGTGGCTGGAGCACACATTAATGGTATACGGTGCGGGTGGCAGGATGTACGAAGTTCTCATTTAGTTCTTTGTCGACAATCCGCCGAATGAAAGACGCAGTGTTATCATGGTTATAACTCTCACGACCAACTTTAGGGCGATACGCCGAGTCTTTAATGCTTGAAATGTACTGCTATTGATTGATGACGTCACACAAAGTGGCGTGGTTTTCTTTCGTAATGTGGAAATTCTAAACATCCTCAACAATTATTTTCAGAATGTGGACCCTCTTTCTTCTTCCGTCATGGCATGGTCAACAGTGCTGCAAAGCTTTAGCACATCTAAGTACATGGTGCACATCTAACCTGGCCGCTGAGCTCGTTGGGTGAAGGTTTGTTAAGCCCTCTTGCGTGACAAGGAGTCCCCAAAGCACTTTCGCAGCACCTCTGTGAAACTGTCTGAAGTGGTAAGAGAATCTGTGGTTCTCGAACCACAAGAATGCAGTGCCCACAAGGAACACAACTACAATCGCCAGCTGCACGGTCATGTCCCAGCAGTTATACTTAATCAATCGTTGTTAATAAGTGAGCCATTCTTCAACATCTTGATCAGACGTTCCAGGAAACGTAGACGGCTCTAATGTAGCAATGGGCAAAACTAATTTGTTTACAGAGTGTGGGTACGTCGCGGAACAGTCAGCGAATGGCCAGACACTAAGTCCGCGTGCCTCAACCCTTCCACTTGTCATCTTCATTCCACTGCTTCTGAGCGCAACGTATCAATATAATATTTTGTTATTTATTTACTTTTGTTTTCTTTTTATTCTATTGGTACCCATCACCATTAAATATTACTTAATTCTTGCATATTCTATCAATATTTCCGCTTCAGTAATTGGCTAACAGCGGCCCTATTCTAGATAATTTTGCCTTTTGTCCAAATTGTGGCGTACGCGTGATGTGTGCGTCTGAAAAAAAAAAGCCCCGTCGCCTGCTACTATATGTTTGCACCGATTACAAAATACAATGCTGTAGATACCGAGTCGTTGGGTTGCTTTACGCCGTGCGGAGTCCTCCAGTTGCAATCATAACTTATCAAAATTGTTGCGTCGTCGCTATATCGGTGTATAATGACATGCGATGAGGCATTCTGCAGTAGCGATGGCGGGAGGGCCCTAGCGGGTGTACTAGACGCGATCAGCGGTAAAGCAGAATAGGAAGAGTGGTACCAAGATACGCGTAGACAATTGGCAGAGAATGGGAGCGGACAGTGGCAATGTTCGTCATATAACACATTCCATCCAAAACTAACTTAAAGAAAATTTATGAGAGACTGCGGATAGAATAGTTGTGTTACAGAGGCTATCCCTACAACACTCAGGTGTTGCTTTATAAATATGTTCAATCTAGACTTAAACCCCCGTAATTGATGTAAGGCCAAATAAGAAATACGTGGCAAGTTGAGAGGCTAACTCTTCACTCAAAGTTCTCAAAAGCTTAAAGTCGCATCTGGAACTAACCACAGCTGCTGGGTAAGCGGATGTCGCGGTTCCAAGAAAATATGCTAACGTTCTCGTACAGCGGTCGCCAACTATACCGCACAATAATGGACTTCAAACAAGGTGTGAAGGAGCCTCATAGTAAAATAAATTCGACGATGTGTTTTTCAAGTTACGCATTAAATCCGAAATGTTAGGAGCTTTCATAGCGAAATCTTATCCTTCGATGGAACCTTTCTTGAACCGAAATATTAGTGCCTGGTTTCATAAAGTAAATTATATAACTTTAACTATTATAGATAGCAGAGAGCCGAAAAAATATTGTTTCTACCACTTACCATGCCTACTGCTTACGTCCATTATCGGCTCAGCCCCCGGTCCTTGTCCCATTGTCAGACCTGCGTATAGGCTATTACGTTTCCTGTAAGGAGAAAGTCCACAGTTCAGGTTTTGGACCTCAGTAAGTGCAAATAAGGCACTCACCATGCCGCATGAGACGTTCTGTTTAAATGACACATGTCAATTGTTTTATGTACATATATACATATATATCGATATTTCTGTGCATTTATAATTTTCCAAATTTGCTTCCTGTTTTCCAGCATTCGATGGAAATATGGAAATCAGGTAAACAGCGCTTTAAATTTAGATTGGTACGCGATAAAGAAAACCAATTATCTGCGGAACTAAAGCAGCTCCTACACCGCCATATGTCACTCTCCGCTTTGTACAGCACAAGAAAAACCGAGAACTTGATTTACTCTACAGAACACTGCTTCATGCAAATATCAGTAACCGGAAAAACAGAGATTAGATGACTATATAAATCCAGCTTACAGAGGGAATACAGCAGAAATTTCCTGCGACATCTCGACAACCTTATATGTACTTTCAGGTGAAGCCTAAGAAGCCTGCATTTTAGAAAATTTTAAAAATTAAGAGCAAATGGAATAGACGAATATAAATTTCGGCAAACATTTCATAACATAAAATAATTGGCAGGAATTTAAGATGAATGATAACATTAACAGCAAAATAGGTACTTGTCACTGATAAAAAAATTGCTCTTTAATGCTAAATGTCAGGTGCCGGCAATGGCCTTGAGCATGAAACGCTCAATGCGAGCGGAAAGATATAGCCCTCCAACTGTAAGTGTTCTTCCTATCCTAAAAAAAAACACTTTATGTGATTGGGAACAGAATAAAAATTAACAAGGTATAGACACAGATAGCCAAAAACAGTGAATGTCGAATCGCTGGCTGTATCATTATAAGGTGATGTGTAGTACTGAACCACGAAGCAATACTGTTGTATTAAAAGATGGCCCTTAGTCGGCTGCCGATGTGCCCTCTGTCACGAGAGATCACGCTTAAGCGCGAGGAAGCTAGGAAAATTAAATCCCATCAAATTTTATTTTGCGCCTGGTCTGCCCTAAGCCTGTGTGCTGCTCTGAGCATGTGTGCTGAGCCTGTGAGCCAAGGGGCAACAAACCAGATCTTCCGCATGGCCCATTCTAAACTATTCAAGACATTTATAGCAAGGTCTTGTGTCATATGCGCTCTTCGAAAAATTATGCGCAAGTATACAGGAAGACGCAATTCAGAGCCAACTGCATCCTTTTAGTAACCAAGCACATCTTTTCTTGTGCTGTAGCAGAGAGTATCCTTGTAGCATGCTCTCTGCTATCAGGAAGCAACTCAAAGCAAACAATTGCCAAAGAAAGGTGTATATGATACCGTGTTACATACTAATTGTAGAACGAGATAAAGAAGATGGCAACACAGTGTGAAAGAGCACTGAACAAGGATTGAGAAGGAGCCTCATTCCAAAAGTCGGGGCAGCATTTTGACAAGGGTAGTTTTTTTCTGGGGCCAAATGAAGAACAAGTCTTCTTGTCAAAACGATGGCTCAGCTTGTGAACTGAGGCGCTTTCTCAAACACTGTTCAGTGCCCTTTCGTACTGTATATACATATTGCGTCACGCAACCTAAAGTTATTTGAAAATGAGCAAGACTTAATGTCTTCATCTAGCAAATGCAATTTAGCCAGTGGAGTTAAAAAGAATAGTTTTATGAGAAATGTACAGCCTGATTGTTTTTCCAAACATTGCCTATAACACGTACACTGCGAAAAAAATGCCATCTATTTCATTCTTCATTCGTGTGAAAATATCTGTGAGCCAGAGGAAGCTGTCTAAACA
This sequence comes from Amblyomma maculatum, assembly GCA_023969395.1. Lineage (NCBI taxonomy): Eukaryota > Metazoa > Arthropoda > Arachnida > Ixodida > Ixodidae > Amblyomma > Amblyomma maculatum. Next base: position 36,739 of record JAJIZL010032174.1, read on the forward strand.
CGAGATGGCTAGAGCACAGATCGAATCTAAAAGTCGTCAGCTCGGCTTTGCTCACCAAATTTTGCAGCATGTGTAAGAACTGCGCGCCTCCCTTAGGTAGAACAGCTGTTCTGTACTAGAGGTATGACACCCCCATAAGAAAAATACAGAAGGCTAAGGCCTTTTCAAATTTCTTTAAAAAATTTGTCGGCACATCATTCGTGCATAAAAGAAGAAAAGAGTTGTTTGAAAGCAGCCAGGACATGTTATTTAAAATTTGCAGGAAATGGCTGTCGTTAGATATCATGGATGTTGGCAGGGGGGTGCAAAAAGGTCACTTCCCCCCCCCCACTCGTTTCAGCCTGCTAACAAGCACCACAATCCCCTCCTAGGGTGCAATTGATTTGGTTTTGCCGTGTATAGTTTTTTTTTTTCGTCAGACGTGACGGGCCCCAGTTGCTTGTACAGATGTGAGCAAAATGTTGTAATGAGTGAGCAACGATTAAAGCAGAAAGAGACAAAAATAATGTATATTTTTCACTGGCATATCACCAACTAAAGCTGTAACCACCAAAAGTAAAAAAAAGTGTTCTTTTTTTTTCTTACGCCATAGTCGAAGTCTTCTTCGGTCCGCTTGACGCCGTCCTCCCTGCTTTTCAGGGCTTTTGTCCCGACTACCTCGCGTTCGCGCAACCCATACGCCAGTTTACTAACTAGATACGTTTTTTATCAATAGCGCACTTCTAGCTTTCAGGGCCCCTTTCTAGACTGCCCTAACTGCTCGCATCACTGATAGTAGATAAAGCTATGAAAGGCACTCTTATTCGAGCATCATAGTTGTACGGGCAGAAACGATAAAACACCAAATATAGCTCGTGACAAAATACTTTCACCATTAATTCCACTCAGTTCCTAGCTTCACCGAGTCTTCACATTTGAACATCGGAGCGTCACTCCTAGAATGCTTCAACTTGCCATATAATATTAAACGAGCAGACAATGCTAGGAACAAAAGGAAGACAAAAAGGGGATATCAACTTATGTAATCATCTTTGTGCTAAGTTCCGGTACAATTCAAGAAGAGACGGTTATTTGCGGTTAAAGGCGGCTTTTTCACAATCACTGCCAGCTGATCATTCGGAAGTCTGGGTTGACCAAATTACAGAAGCTAGCTTTGCATCGCATACGTGTGCTATGCACGTGCCATATTACTCACTGCGACGTCGTCAACCGATGGGAAAATAAAACGATTTGCGCGACATTTTGTTAAAGATTTTTCTTTTCGTTTTTGGGTAGTACATGGGTTTAAATTTATTTATTTAAATATTCGTATGACAGATTTAAAAAAAAATATGAACAAATTTCAAATATTAATATATTACAATATTAATTATTTGCATTCGTGTTCGGGGTGAAACAATAGCCCTACAAATGAGACTGGTGCTTGCATATGGCAACATAAATTCCTTTTTTCTGTTCACCTTTTCCGAGCGAGCGTTTTTCAACATAATTGTGATATTTGTGGAGTGCAGGGGTGCGTTGAGAATTTTCGAAGAGCTGCTTTACAAGCAGCGATATAATAAAAAGGAATGTAGGTAAATTTCCGGCAAAGATGGGTCGGAACAGTACCGCGAACCGGCTCGGAACGATTCCTCCGATTTCTTCCGGTGTAGGTTCAGTTCCAAACTGGCAGAAAAAAAAAAACAGGTTTCGTTTTGTTCCGTATCCTGGCAAAAATTCAGTTCGGTTTCGCTTTCGGTTCGACATCCTGATTAAACAATCCCGCCATGAGTGTCATGCACATACAGGAAGGGCAGTTTGATGGAGGTGCAAGCGACAGACAAAGAACGCTGAAGCCATTGAAAAAGCTCCTACGTGACTCCCTTTTACATTTAAAGAAAGCTGCGGGTAACTTTTTAACGCTCTCTACAAATACAGCGAGCATTGATATTTCGCACGGGTAACGTATGACAGCAGTCTGTGTGTAGGGGTAAAGAAAGTGTATTATTACTTGTTGCCTATATTCAAGCTGACGGATAGGTGCTATATTGTCCTTATGGTTCCTTAACGAAATGTGAGAAATTTAATTGATTAAAATTACGGCGGATGTTCAGGTCTAATTTGATGATAACAGAAACGAGAAAGAAATGAAACTAGTTTAGTAACATGAATCTACTTTTGAGAGGGTACGAGTATGAAGACACGAGGATTTCTTGAAGTCTTCTGATTTCCATTATTTAACCCCAAATGGGAAACCCAAATTATAGTCAGCGCTATAATTAACATATAGCAGAATAAGCAGATGACCTCATAAGCTGATAGTATCTTATATTGGGTGAGGAGCATTTAGAAACGATCTTGGTGCAAAGAAGCCTTATACTCGGCATTAACATGACATATATTCTTATTCTGTAAGCTCCCAATACTCATCTCCTTATTCGAAGTCAATAATTTCTATCCTGTCATGTTTACTGAAAACCGGAATTCTATGATGACTATGTGCTTTATATAAATTCTTATGCGCCAGCCTTAAAACATGTATTTTGTCTTTAAGACAGTAGTGCCTACAGCGCTCTCAGGTGCAGTATGGCATTTTATCTCTATTAATCGATGAACGAATGAGCAATATTTTATATTACGAAGGCAAAATTTTCCTAAAGGTAGGAGCTTTCTTAACTGCACTAAGTGCAGCAAGCAGACACATTTTTTTATGCAACACTATACAATGTGATCACTGTACAATATCAAAATTTTGGATCCATCTTTTCAGAAAAGTTTTTTTGTATGTTTTGTGTAAAAATCGATATATTTGGAAGCACTCACCATATAGAGCCAACTTTGTAATATTGGGCGAAATCATATTCGTTCATTGTCAGATAACTTTTTCGAGAGTAAACGCATTTGTGTGGTTTCTTACTACTCTCATCAACGCGCTCATAACTTCGGTAAGCCATCCAAAATGGGTCTGGTGTGTCCAATGCCTGCAAAAAAATATCAGAATTTGTACATTGAGGGAATCTTTCTTTTAATAAATAAAAAAATATTTTTGTAAAACTCCCAGATTTTAGAAAACCAGTCCAGCTTTTCAAAGAGTTGTTACCACGGCTGGTCTTAAATGAAAGGAAGACGCCTTTCGTGAGTACTTTTTATCCTGCTGAGTTTGGTGTCTGGAAGTTATTTCTCCCCGTTGTTACCCATAACAAGTCATTATTAGCTCGCACGATTGGATTCTTCTGTGTACTGTATATTTATACACATGTACAATTCAGCACTGTTTGATAAGAGAGGAAAGCCATCAGATTAGAAACAGACTTGAAAACAGTCAACTATCATGGTACATTCAAGAGCAACATATTTTTTTGGCATAAAGACAAGTCATAAAATAATTGTAGAAGCAAAACATTACATAAATAGGCGTCGAGCGAAGGACATCGGGGGCAGCATCAGGTTTTCGACATACTTCATCCGTCTTTTGGAAGAAAGCAGCAGAGCAGGTAAAAACAAAAAAAAAACATAAGAAGCACATACAAGCACAAGGACAACGCTCTGCTGCTTTCTTTAAAGAGATGTGTGACCAACAAGCTCAACGTTCAACTCTGTTATTGTTCAACGTTAACTTTCGTTGCTGTTCCTTCAAATAAGAAGGCGCCTCATACATTGCAAAAAAAACACACATGCAATGTTTCCAGCTTTTGAGCTACCGTCCTTACAACGAAGTCAACAATGAAGCATGGTGTTTCACAGAGAAGGCAGAATCTATCATGGAAGCATTGATCAAACACGAGTGGGTGCGCAAAGTATTTATACGGTATAGGACCGACCTAATTCCCTCTAGTGTGCACATTTAGAGAGTGTTCAATATAGCTGATGAAGGGTCCACAACGAAACGTTGCAAAATCTGTGACGACCACTTTGAAAACTACACAAAAAAAATTAAATGCGTGTAAAAAAAGCTCAAGGAACACCGCACTTAGACAGTTATTGTGAGCGAGTTTTTTTTATGACAATAAATCTAGAATAAAATTAATACAATTCGAATCGATTACTGTTCTTTATTTATCGTTTACTTTCGTGAGCTACAATTGACTATGTAATTGGTACATCTAAAGTGGAGTAATTGTAATCGGTCGCTTATTTTCTCTAACATTTAAAAGACAGGTTAAGAGTCCAGGCATGACAGAATGAAGCTATATATCGCGTACATTCAAGCAGACGTTAGCAAGCCAAGACACCAAAGCCCAGTAAGTTTATCTGAAACAGAAACAAAAGATCAGTACACAGCACAGCACACAAAATGCAATACGCTCATGCGCTATGCGATATCAAGTGCACGCTAAATAACCCAGGGCGGCCAAAGTTTTCTGGGTCCGCCACTACGGCGTTTCTCATATCCTGAGCATCATTGCGACGCTAAACCCCACAAACCAAAGCGACCAAACTTCCTAGTACCTAGCCACATTTAATACGTCACAAGAAGCGCAACCGATACGGCGATTCCTTGCCGTTGGCAAAATACATCATAAGACTGGGACTATATACTCAGTCGATGCCTTCATTAGGCTAACGACCCGACTTAGCTAGTATGCATCTTTATAGATCTCTACAAAATACTCTTTCTTTCACTTGTGTCTTCCACAATTTTTCCTCAAATTCACCACATCTCGCATGCTCTTTGTAGTACACATAAAAAGCACATCACAAATTTAACTGCCACCACACCATTCATTTCTGGGGAGATTATGAATAATAGATTATATAATAGAAAAGCACCGCTCTTTAGGGACAGCGCAGTCGCAATACCTAGCTTTCTATACTTAATCAACCAGCAGCAGTATATGCTCTGCGCTGCACTTATAATAAAGCTGTGGTAGACTAGTTGAAGCAATGAACATTTAATACCTACTTCAAGCAATGTTTTTTACGATCTTAACTAGCAATGAACACGCACTAACAGCTGTTTCAAAGGAAAGTGCTATATATTGGAAAATATTGACGTGAAAATTTGGTAATTGCGGTTGCTAGGAACAAATATGCGCAACTATAATCCTACGAGTTCTCTTTCTTTCAGTACAGAAGCTTCAATAGTTCATCCTTGTGTAAATCGTGATGTAATTTTTGGAAATATGTTAGATAGCTCGCTTCACGAAAATATATTGCGGTGTTCTGGAGGTCTGTATATATCTTTGCAACAAAATACTTTTCAATTAATAAGCAGGCTGAGCATTAACGGCATAATGCTCGCAGACGCCGTATTTTCTATGAACTGGGCCTGTAAAACTGTCGCGGTAAAACAGGGCTTTTATGTTTGGCTTTTACGAATGAAGTAAGCTGCAATTAATGTGCAACTTTGTGCTTTTGGTTTATATTTTAGCCATTCCGTTCTCACTCTGTGTCGAAAGCAACGCCCTAAAATAATGGAATCCTGTTCATGCCCAGTTTATGAACATGAAGGCTGAAAGAACCACCCTCAAACTTTTAAGGTCAAGTAGACCTTTTTCATGACACGTAGTTGTAACAAAACCACTCCGCGCACGAAAAATTTCGTGTCTTCATGTACAAAGCTTTTGTCTATGATTTGTTGTTCGCTCTTTAAAATAATCAAGTTATGAATATTTTGTTGAAGTTTTTCTAACTCCTAGAAGATTAGCGTCGGTGGGCTCATTCATATTGAGTTCCTTCGTTATATCCGCTAAGACAAAGTACACTAAGCAATGTGGCAACTTTCATGCAAACAGGTTCATATTTGAAGAATAGGAAGATCGATATTTCGCATATCAATACGCACAAGGCAGATGCGGTTGTGATCATGTAAAATTCCTGAAATTTTTATCTAGAATATAGAAGTCGATGAATTAGTCTATTCTAGTCAGGAAGATATATATAAGTAAAATCATTCTCACATCGTGAAGGTCCTTTAGTGTGAGACCAGTAGTCGTGCCAGCGAACGCCAGGAGTACAACAGCGACGAAAGAATTCATTCTACCTGAAAGTAAAGCAGATATGTTCTTCGATACAGAAGCTGTAAACGTTATTAAGACTTCTGTCAATATTTACTCGCTTCATAAGCACGTGACTGAGTATATGTGTTTTTGTCTTTTGAAACAATGAATTGTATTTGCGTCGTAAAATTCGAGAAAAATATTGTCTGGTGCATGACGTCCTGGAAATGCTGACAAGGCAGACCTCCTGGCGGAGAACGCTTGTGATATTTATAAATAGTTCCATCCTTCATAAGAGAAGTAACAAAATACAGTTAATAATTTATTTTATTTATTTGTATATACTGTAGCTCCATCTAGAGCTAAAGCAGGAGTGGCGTGGGAGAGTGCATAGTTTGTTGATAGTACAATATCAACAAACAATCGCGAAAACAATCAAACAAACGCAGAAACAAACTAATCAATAAATTCAGGTTATAAAGACAGTGAATAACAGTGGCTGATCGCCATAACAAATTCATGCAATGGGAGGGAACGATGTGATCCAGGTATTCTATTCCACGCATCGATCGTACGAGGGAAAAAGCTGTAATTAAATGTATCGCTTCTGGCAAAGCAGCTGCTAAGGTTTAGTTCATAATAATTCCTTCTGGATGTGTGATGCGCTAGATTAATATAACTGCTAGACGACAGCCGATAATGTCCATGGACGATGCAGTAAAGAAATTTCAAGGATTCAGCTTGCCAGCGACTTCATTATGTTGTTAGGTACAATGAAGGGAGGGCGGAAGCGGGTGAAAAATTCCTGTGATACTGGTGACAAATGAAACGAACAGCTTTTTTTTTAACACTTTCGACCATGGATATTTCAGTTAGTTTATGAGTATTTCATATAGCCCTAGCGTAATCAAGTATTGGAAGGATTAACAATTTGTACATCAATAGCTTTACGTCACATGGAGCTTAAGCTAGGTTACATCTCAGTTAACCTAATTTCTTAAGGGGTTTACTGCAAACTAAATCGATACGTTTTGACCAAGATAAGTTAGCATTGAAAGTAATACCCAGATACTTATATTCAGAGACCCTTTCCAGTGATATGCTGTTAAGTGAATAGGCAAAAACAGAGGGCGATGAATTGTTATAAAATGTCATTATTAATCACTTACGAAAATTTATACGTATTTGCCATTTTTCGCGCCATTCAGAAAATGCAACAAGTGACTCGTTAAGACGATAATGACCGTCAAAGGAATGGATGGCGCTGTAAATAAATTGGTTCACAGGAAGGGAAAGGCGCAGTAACTGTCACACTTGCTCTGTGGACAACCGAACCGCGCCGTAAGGGAAGGGAGGAGGGTGGGAATGAAAGTGGAAAGAGAGAAAGAGGAGCCGTAGTGGAGGGCTACGGAGTAATTTCGACCACCTGGGGATCTTTAACGTGCGCTGACATCGCACAGCACACGACGCCTCTTCGTTTCGCCTCCATCGAAACGCAGCCGCCGCGGTCGGGTTCGAACCCGGGAACTCCGGCACAGTAGTCGGGCGTCTTACCACTGCACCACCCCGGCGGGGCAAACATTGATGGCGCTGTATAGGACACAATCGTAGGCATACATGCGTGTTTTACATTTGACGTTATTTGGAAAGTCGTTAATATAAAGCAAGATAAGTAAGGGGCTTAAGACGGATCCTTGTGGCACACCAGAAGAGACTGGGACGACACTGGATTCACCAGAGTTGTATGCTACATACTTAGAGCGGCCAATTGTTTGCACAACTACACTTTTCACAAACAACACGCGCCATAGGTGCGTTGAGCACGATACTCAGAAAGCTGCCAACGATAGTAAACGAACTGAATTTTAGTTGCTACTTAAGGTCAATATTCGAACTGAACCATTTACGTTGCTTAGTAATATTCTAAGAGGTGGGTGTGATGAAACTAGCATCTGATTAGCCACAAGTGAGACAATGGATGTTCAAGCTTTAAAAAGCGAAGATTAAGCGTGCTCTTAGTCTTTTTTTAGAAACAGATCGATTTTACAACTGGTTGAAGAGGACTTCCACTCTTTATGTCCATCAGAAGTTAGTCTCACTTGAAAAGTTACATCAAGACTGAATAACGCTAGAATCAATGTGCTGTAGATTTCAGGGCCTTTAAGAAAATGTTTTTGAGGGAGTCTTTCATGGGTCCGTCCACGTTTCCACTTCCATTACCGGCAGGTTTCTTGACCTGCACAGGAAGATGTCCTGCCGGCAGACGTAGCAATTCTGATTCTGGAGCTATTTTTCTGAGGGTAAGCTAATTGCCTAGTTTTTTATAGTAGGGTCACCCATTTCTCTACCTAATGTATATATAGAGGCGTGGCTTGACGAGCGCTGCGGGCGAAAGTTACTAGAGATCAACATATATCCACATAATTGCGGAGGCATTTGTCTCCATAGTACCTCACGAAAGGTAGTTAATACATCTGCTGTCAATATAACTTTACAATAAATTCTTGACTATTAAAATAAAATATTGCAGAGAAAGTAAAAGCCAGCATAAGCAAACGTCATTAAGCGCAGAACTTTGAAACAGATTAGTCCAAGTTAGAATTCGCAGACAAATTACAGTGAGGTAAGTATACCTACCGCTGGTCCTGGTTCTGATAGTGTGTTCTTTTATTCACTGATAAAACACAGCAGCCCTTCATCGAAACTGCGTAAAGCTGCAGGTATCACTTCTGTCAAACCCCCGTAATTTGGAGGAGGATAAATGAAAACTTATGAACTGTTGTGTGCCCACTGCTTATTTCTTGCCTTCAAAAATAGTGACTGACTTGGCAATTTTGTGTCTTGACAAATTTCACCCAGTTGGCCAGTGAACCAATTTGTTCAGGCACAAAACTTAGCCATACATTTTAAAGCTGCTAGCTGGTGCTGCGGCACGTCGACAAAATTAAATGAAATCGGCGCTGTAGTTATCAGTGAGTTATAGACAAACTTATAAGGGCAACGTTAATATATATGTCGAGAATTAATTGATTTAAAGAACAAAGTGTATCAATACTTTCTTATGTTAAATAGTAGCGGTCATTTGCTTAGGCGCAAAGGATGGAGTTCAGAAAAAAAAAGGTTTTACGTGACTTTTAAAAATAGCGCAAAGTATAAAATGATGACTCACTTGTCAGAAGAGTTAATGAAGAAAAATAAGAATTTATTGGTGTCGACCTTTTGGGATTAGTCTCGACAAATTTGTACTGAAATTATTTCAGTGTGTGAATATTAGAAATATTTGGTTTACGTCAAGGTAGGTGTATATCGGTAATAGCGTGCCAATCACAAAGTCCTCTTATATCACGGATCAGGAAGATGAGATAAATTAGAGGGGACTTTTCCCGGCTGGCTTGTGTTATCAGCCATCAGCGTTGCACTGATGATCAAAGATGTGCAGTTTGACGCAACGGTACCTGGAAGATAAAAAAAATTGAAAGCGTTGTTTGCTAATTCGATATGCGAAATTATTTGTCCAGGAAAGGTACTGCAATGTGTAATACATTTTGCGGCTGCAGAGCTCGATGCGCATTTCTCTAAACATATACGGCAGCGTTTTGCTTGCTTATACACATCATAATTCTCAAATGGGCATAAAGTTCAAGGAGCAGAAACTATTGCGCATTCTGAAAGAACGTAAACAACTCATAGAAGCATTACAATTGTTCTTATTGACATTTGCGTCGAGTACTAGAAAAGCCACATTTTCTGACATATCAAAAAGGCACACCATATGCGCTGTCGAGAACATAACACCGGGAAAATTATGGGTATGCGCAGAATAAAGAGATTAAACGTCGCGCCATCTATAGTTAACAAAGTGCTTATTTTTAGGTTAGGTAATATTTAGCTAACATACAAACTTTACAAAATCAAGTCTTTTTTTCTTTTCTTCAACCTTGGAGCCCAAAGGTCAATAAATAGGGAGGTATCAAAATACCTTTTCTGAAATGCATCCGAGTACACCCCTGGGAAAAAACGTAGACCCCCCTCATACGAAGAATACATTTTTCGAATAATATTAACTTGAACGGTAGAGGCGTGGAACTGCGAAATATTTAACTACAGAGCTTGCCAGTTACTGTTGTTATTGAATCTTTCATTTTTTATCTTGGGCAGTTGATAATGTCACGTAGTGGTGACGAGGTCGACGACAAAAATGAAGGCGTCGATGATTGCACTAAAGAAACTGTTTATTTGGGCTGACTTGCGCCCGCAAAAGAACTAAGCAACTCGGCGGCGGCGATAGAAACAAACGTGCTCGTCGATCGTCGAACAAAGAATGCCCGTCACACTCGGCAACGCTCAATTTAAAGGCTGCACAGAACAATCGAGATAACGTCGCAAGCAGCTACCAGCACGGGCTGGAACATTGTGGAAAGACACCCGAGTGGCCGGAACCTTCGAGACAGATCTCGGTGCATCTTGTGCTACAACAAAACTGATAAAGGTGTGACTCGCGGCATCGAGCATTAACAAACAAAGATTACGGAACTGATACGCGGTCCAGAATCAGAGTGATAAGCCTGTATGCCGGCGGCTGATAAAAAAACAACAAATACTGTTTTGAAGGTTTCGCGGCAATAAATACTTTCAAACTAAATGAGGCAATAACGAAGAATAAAATAGACCCTGAAAGTAAAATCAAAACTGTCGCCTTCGTTAGAAAGGTGCGACTCATACAACTCATCCTTACATGACACTTAAATTATTCGCAGTGCAAATGTATCAAACAGTACTCAGTAGGCTTAGTCATTTCAATTCTCGTCTCTACGACCACGTCATCTTTGTTAAAGCGAAGACGCTTACTGAAGGCGTTCGTAGAGAAAACGGATTATTCTAGGACACGTATATCAAGCTGAGAAAAATAGAGATGAAATGTGATTTTTTGTTTATAAGAGGCGAAAAATGGTAGCGGATCCAAATATTTGAGATTGTTCTGGCTGCTTTTAAAATCTTCCCAGTGTATGCACCTATGATATGTACTTGTTGAAGTTTAACATTTTCCAAAAAGGTTTATACGTAACAGACCAGATTGAATGAGTGCTGTGTGTATCACTATTGCAGTTTCTGCAAGATATCTGCGGATCCCAGGCACTTGGCCGTGGCATTTGTGCTCAGCTCTTCTTTCTATCAGCTTCGTTCCAAACATCACAACACTAAAGTAGGCATTTTCCGAAAACTTCTAGTAGTACTCCACATCTAAATATTGTGTTCTCTTGTTTTGTTAAGGACTAGTGTTAAAATAATATTTTAAGTAAGTTAAAGTCGCTGAATGTTAGGTTGGCTTTAAAACGACGGCAGCAAACATCGAGCGCGCACCACCTGGTTTAACTACGGAAGGATCCACAGCCATCAGTCGTTTCCGCTCTCCGCCTTATCTAAGGAGTTTTGGGTTGCAGCTGCTGTTGAGGGTTAAACTCGCAACCCATTAGCCGCCTCTCTTGAAGTTTGACACCCCGTCCGCCTATTTGTCCCTCATGTGCGCCTAAGCCGGGTAGCTTTGGTTTTTGCGCTATACGGCTGGCCTATTTTTCAGCAGTGATATATTCGCGGACGCCATTGCGCTTGCCGAATCTTGCCGCTTAAGGACACAAAGTTAGTAAAGGTGTGTTCCGAGCTTCCTGCAATGGACAGAGGTCAGTTTCCTTTGCAAAACGTGCTACGTTTTTTTTTTTGTCTTGATTTTGAAAGGCAACACCTTCAGCTATAGCACTATCTGCACCGAGAGTTAAAATTTGAATTATTGACATCAATCGAAAAAGGCCACCTCTTCAAAGAGTGATATCCGGTCAGTTTCGAGTAGAACGCCTGATCTGAAAGCTCGCGGCGATTCATGAAGATTGTCAGATATCCACCACTGGAGTTACTATGATTTTGGCCGAATATCCTCAAACCCGTTTCGATACAGCCTCTTGTAAATGTTAGAAATCCTGTTCAACCTCAGTTCTGCTGTGATTTCAAAAGATGGTGTTAGATATTTGTAAAGAATGCGAGCTTTTTTTCTCTGAAGGGAGTACTCTTCGTGACGCAGTGTATAAATTGGGCGAGATTTATGCTTCATGGATGCGCTATCTGTCGCTTTCAGTATTGTAGCGCGGTTAATTTTTCCTAATGTGTGGGTAGATTCATGTTTTGGTTCGAGAATCACCGATAGTGCTTCAAATTACATCAATCCCGTCACATGTTTTTAGTATCTTACTTTGTTGAACACATAGCAGGAGTGTGAATTGAAGCTTGTCGCCTGCTGTCAATTCTGCGCGGCTATCAAACTCGGACTCTCATGATATAACCCAAGGACTGGCGTACCTTCAGACGGTAAACATAGCACTCTCCAGCTCTCATTTATTATATAATATCATTTATATTGGATTCGATTAAACGTGTGGGAGTTGTCTATGGATGCCGGAGCTGTAGGTCTCCTAATAAAAGAACCTGATGCATAAATTTGTGCAGTGAAATTTAATAACTGGAGCAATGGAAAACAGGAAATATAATTTGACGTTTGGGAGAAAAGAAATTTCAAACTCTGCTGCTCGCTTATTTCAAATATAACAATTGCCTTCCATTATTTCGTAGCGTCAACTTAAATGCTACCACCGAGCTTCATGCAGAATTATGCACCTTAACAAACAGGACATAAAAAGCTGAGGATCTGTCATTCAATGTTACACAGCTAGAAGTACTGCTGCTTTTGGCACAATGTTGATGTTCAAAGGCTTGTCTGCGTCTTTGATGTTGTATTTTGTCAGGCGAATGTTCCCCTCGCGGTATTTAGGCACCGCTTTTATATTTCGGCTATGTGCCTCCTACTTCTTTGATTGCTCAGTCATTCGTGTTTTCGTTGTCAGTGGCCTCGACAGTACTATAAATCTTCTCTAGACCAACCTTTAATATACAGGAATGAGCTACAAAAACTAGCAGATACCATCGCGTTGCTTTAGTATCCCAAGAAAACGGAAGAAAGCTTAAAAAACAGCCAGCTCTAGTACCAAACTGCAGCGCCTTGCTTCTTCTGTATATGACATTGGATATCAAAGCAAAAACTGAACCTTGAATTTCATGGTTATAATCACGCTCAAGATAAATGCCTGATTTAAGATATAAATGCTACCACATCCAAACTCGGATTAGATATGCTGAATGATAATTCAGTTTCGGATAGCAACAGGCTGCCAGCAGTGCAGATAAATTTTCTGTTGTCTTTGCAGGCTCTTTGAACCAGATAAAAGACAATCTTTTCCGACTGTGCAATGTAGCCTACATGTAATGTAAAATGTTTCAATACATAACAGGACTCCACCTAAAAAGGCTAGCGAATAGGCTAATGTGGATGGCTTCCGCTCTGTCTGGAATAACGGTAGAACGTTCTTTAATAGGAGGCAAGAGGAAGATAATGCTCACGTAATAAAGAATGCTGCTAATCTAAACAGTCTATAATGACGAGTCCACCTGCATGTCATCAGATGACTATGCTCAGTGCAGGTTGGGTATCGCCTAAAGAATTACTTGACTCCATCAGCTCTGAACAATATATATCCACTAAATGTTTTTCTCTAAACTGTTAACCCGATCGAATCAGAACATAATGAGCCAGACACGCTCTTTATTAGCCCTAATTATAAATTTGATTTCAATATGTTATCATAGGCATGGTACAACTGCAGTTGTCCTGTTTGGCATCTACCTAGATATGAGGGTTTCAATTAATGTAGGACTAGCTCTTGTGATTGTGCGGTTATTTTATTCTTTCTTGACAATATCAATGCTGACTAAACCGAGGAATTCTCATGTGTCAGAGATGATTAAGAAGTTATATCTCTTTTCAGCAGCAGAAGTGTTTACTAACCCCCGAATGCAGAGATCTAACTTGACTTCGACTTGACTCACGGCGGCCTCAAGTCAGCCGCAACGCGTGCCATAAACCGAACTTGACTTCAACGGCAACTTGCACTAGACTTGACTTGCTCGAAGTCAAGACCCATCTTGGCGAAAACGGGCCATTTTCCAAGTCAGCCCCAGGGCTGTCTTGAAGCTGACTTCCTTCGTTTTTTCAACATGTCCGCCACCCGAAGAGAGTTCGCGTGTCATTCCATGGATGTCGCGTTCTCGGAGGCATATCGTATGCCTGCGATACCTCGGCCACCTATTCGTGACCGGGGAAACCCGATGGAGCTTTACAACGATCAGGAGTTTCTTGCACGGTACCGCTTCACGAAGACGACGGTGCGAAGGCTGCTCGCTATGCTGCCCGTGCGGGAAAGCGCCGACAACAGGGGCCAGCCAGTGCCTCCTATGGTCCAGCTGCTATTGGCACTGAGATTTTACGGCGCGGGAACATTTCAGACCGTAACTGGGGATCTCGTCCGAATCCCGCAGTCTACTGTGTGCCGCGCCGTCGGGAAAATGACAATCCTGATTGGAAAGCATCTGCGCCCCTTGCTTGTTAGCTTCCCTCATGTGTCGCAGTTTCGGCAGGTGATGAGGGACTTCTAAAGTGTAGGCGAGTTCCCCGGCGTCTCGGTGTCCATCGACTGCACTCACGTACGCATCAAGAGCCCCGGTGGTCCAAACGCGGAAGTATTCCGGAACCGAAAGGGCTACTTCTCGATCAACGTGCAGGTAAGCAGTGAAGCCCTCCGTACAACTGCGCATACGCGCATTTTCTTTTACAACGCACGTCCGCTCGTCTCGAGCGCTACAGTGGGGGATCAAATATAAAGTTAAATAACAGCGCAGCTTTAGGGCTCCTTTGCAGTGGAGCTTTGGACATGTTTACTTATGCATGCGTTTACGTTCTTGCAATCCAATACATAGTTTCCCCGGTGTTTCCGTAGCTAAACTTATATCGGCGTTAACTGACGTAGAAAAAAAAAACCCTACTACAGGCGCTAGTTCACGAGCATAGGAATGCACAGCTACCGCGAGTTGTGCTGACTAGCGTTTGCCCATTTGATGCAGGCGGTCACCGGGCCACAGCTGCAGTTTTTCGACATTGTAGCCAGCTGGCCCGGGTCGGTGCACGACAGCCGCATCTTTGACAACTCCCGTGTGCGGGTGCTGTTTGAGGAGCGGCGTGTGCCAGGAGTGCTGCTGGGGGATGCTGGTTATGCCTGCCACCCGTTCCTGATGACGCCTCTGGCAGACCCTGGGCCAGCTAACACACCCAGAGGAAGGTAAGTCAATATGAATACAGTGATGCTGATATTGTAAACTTGGAGCGCAAAAAGAAAAAAAAACAGCAATTGTGCTCGCTACCAACTTCACCCTTGCTGTGTGTTGTTACTCTGTGTATGTGTTTTGAGCTCTATCTTTATAATGAACAATATGCACCAATGTACCCAGAAAGAAGTGAGGTGTACTGATGTTAACTTGTTCACTGTGCTAGTGCATTTTTGCAGTCTTGCTGTCAATTGATAAGGTAGGAATTAACACTGCATATTATGTTTTGAAAGCAAGAACACCATCAGAAATTTTAAAAGGCTCAGTGAAAATTACTTTCCTAGCATAGTGACACATTACGCAGCCATAGAAGCTTGCTTGCATCCCCGCTCACAAAGGTCAAGTTCTAATTTCACCTTCCTTGTGCAGGTACAACAAGTCCCATATAAAGACTCGCAACACCGTTGAACGAGCCTTCGGTGTGTGGAAGCGACGGTTTCCTTGTCTGGACATGGGGCT
>JAJIZL010032174.1:57376-67640 GCA_023969395.1 Amblyomma maculatum
TCGGCACAGCGTCGGCTCTCAAAGTACATGCCGTCAGTGATATTAAATTAGTGCAGAGGAAAAGAAACATTCTTCTTGACACTCCAGTACACACTGATGCAAAATAACCTACCTGTGTAATCGAAGTCTGCGTCATCAGCAGCACCGTCCACCATAGGCTGAAGCAGCCTCACGACGGGCAAACTGTCGACGGGGGGCTGGTACAGTGCTGCGTCACTGTCGAATTCGTTGCGAATTCGGGTGGCCATTTGGCCCATCACTGCTCCCACCCGCTCAATGAGAGGGTCCAAAGCAGCAGGTGCTGATCCTCCCCCTGGAAAATAATATTGCTTTCAGTCCAGAGTGATGAGAACGTTCAACAACAAAGTATTTCTATTTGCAATTATCTTCCACCACTTCCTCTTGCTGTTGATTGGAAACCATTTGCGTAATCCAGCCCCATACAAAATATTTATTTATTATTTGTTTTACTCCTGTTTTGCATTGAAGAGGGGAGTGCAAAAAATACAAAAAGATACACTCGGACTTCAATACAAGAAATTAAACAAGGGAACAGAAAAAGAAATAACGCGTATTCAAAACGCTAAAAAATACTGCAAAATTCGCAGTTGGCTACAACAGGTCAGTGCATATCAAGCAAAATGAAAAAAAAAAAAAAGGAACGGTCGAAGGCAAACAAGCTGAAGCCCAAAAAAAAAAAAAAAAAAAAACAGTCGAAGGCGGACTGAACAAGCGGAAGCTAGAAACAGAGTAAAAATGATATTTGTAAGCGCCAAACGAAAGCGAGAGTTCGCCGATAATGACAAGGGCAGCAAGCAAGCAGTTCCGGGCGGCTTGTTCTTGGAAGAAATGCATATGTGTTTTGCCGAGGTATGGCAACTTTACCGACACATGCAGAAAGGTAAATGTAGCGTGTGTGTGAGACAGAGCGTTATATATCAGGTTGTGTTGGTATGCGATGTTTTCGTGCCTACTTGAAAGCATCAGGCAGTGGAGGTCAGGAAAGCATGGCACGTGCAGATAACGAAAGCAGTAAACAGTAAATTTGGTGGAAAGCGTAATTATCTATGAATACAAAACATGCTTGCAAAAAGCGCTTACCGGTCTTGTGACGCTCCCGCCTCTCCGTTGCTGTGCCCTCCTTCCATTTTTGCTTCAGGTTAGCCCAGCACTTCTTCAACTGAAGGAGGTCCCGCCGGGTAACTTCGTGGTGCGAATTGAATATCTTCGCCACCTCCTTCCAAACCTCGTTTTTTTTTTCGCCAAAGAGGCCACATCGGTTCGCTTACATTCCAAATATTTGACACGCTCGTTTACAAGCTCGGCTAATAAACTTTTCTCTTCTGCAGAGAAACGAGGCGCTGCCCTGCGTGGCCAAGGCGTGTTTTCAAACGACGACGCGGACAGTTGCGACAGGGGCAGTTGCGACATCGTCTTGCCTTGACAGATGGAACGAAGGAATAGAAATCGACTTGACTCAACGGGTGCAAAAGACGAAAAGACTGCATGCATGGCGTGTTTGGCGCAGTTGATCAGCCGTGCAAGTTGCCAACCGAAAACATTATTCGTGCAAAAGAAGCAGAGAGCACTGATCTACAGTGCCCGTTGGAAGCGTTTATCTGCAAAAAGCTCTCAAATTATTTACGCGCCTGCTTATATTTACCAAATTATATACTTTGCTTGCCTGCAACATGCGTTACGGAAACAAATTTATTGTTAATCTCGGTCACAGACGAGCAATGTGTTCTCAAGTCGAAGCACGACCTCGACTTGACGAAGCATGTGCTTGACTTGGCAAAGCAAGTCGGCGTCAGCGTCTATGAAACGCGCTGGCCGACTTGGGCGTTTTGAAGTCGGCTTGATGCTTCAAGCTGACTTGCCCAAGTCAAGTCCAAGCGCGTTTCAAGTTAGATCTCTGCATTCGGGGGTAAGTCTTTTATCGTACACCAGGAGACAATATCCCACGTTTCTTCTATTTTCTCGGTAGAGTAGTCAACCGGAGGCCTTTCTGGTTAACAACCCTGCCTTCCATTCTTATTCCTACCTATCTATCTCCGCCCGAACACGTGTAACATATGCGGCGTGCACTTGCCTGGATTGTTTATCACCACTATTTCAACGGCCATTATAAAGGCCGGCGTTCTTTGGTGTATTCTGAGCGTCAAAGTTTCCGTTTCTTCGGCCTCAGACGAATCACAAAAAGAAAGGGCAGCGTTTTTTCTCTAGCCAAGTGATCACACCGAACCGTCTAGAAACGTTTCGCGCACAAATTAAGTTTCTTCACCGGAGCCATGCCACACAATGTGCTAAATCGGCATAGGTGGAATTTCCGCGTATTTTCAGTACGTAATACCAAGTGAACTTTACTCTGTGAACTAAAAAGAAGCGATCTTCGGACTTTCGCAAACCGTTTATCACGGATGATAAACACAAAATAGTTTAAAACATGTCTATATTAAGTTTGTTAAATTGCGTAACTTAACTGATCTACGTTTATTTAAACGCTGTCGTAATATCCCAACAAATGAGCTTTGGAAACCAAGATCTCTTATGAAGATGAATATTTCGTATGGGGTCAAAATGGTAGCCGCAAAATTTGGAACAGCAGAATATATGCAAAATCGACCCACCATGACTAGGACAGCCAATTCCAATGAGTGACGTAGAACTTCGAAACTGCACTCGCGGTTCATGAAGGCTCCTAAAAGTAAAAAAAAAAAAAAATTCTTGACACCGCTTCTAAACCTGTGCCATGAATACTATCATGAAGCTCCTACATGATATTTCTACGGTTGTACGCAGTAAAACAACACATATTATCTGGTCATCTAATCGTTTTTTTACAAGTTAGAGAAATGAGGAACAATTTCATCTACACAAGCCAGGGTTTAGGATTTTTTTTTCTCACTGTCCTCCCGATTGATACCCTTAAGGGGGGATGCGGGGATGAAATAACGATTTTCATGATGAAAAAAATTGTTTTTTTGATTTTTGATGCGCTGGAATATTCATGCATCAAAAACCTTGCCATCAAGTTTGGATGTCACCTGCGCAAGGCAAAAATTATAGTTAATATTTTTGCAAGATGGGTTGCACTCACCACGGAAAGCGCCTATGAACGCTGAATTCAAAATGCAGCCGCATAGTGGGCACGAAGCTTAACACAGAGTGTATCGCCAAGTTAGAACACTTAGTTTTCGCGCTCTATAGAGAAAAATGTAACTGCTATCGAGGGTACAGCAAACAGCTAAAGGCAAAAACAGAAATGAACGTCAAATTTTGGGCCATGGCAACCGTTCATTGGCTGGCAAATCAAAATGGAAGCTTTTATTTACTGCAATGGAGCACGTAACCATCACACACTGTTCTGGCACCACTAAGAGCCTAACTAATCAATGTACTTGACCAGTTAGAGAAAGAATAAGGAGCCAAGAGAATATGCAAGCCCAGAAACCAACCAAGGAAAACATTTCATGAGCGAAGAGAACGGCGCTCGACAGCTGGTACCTAAAAAAAAATGCACTTTGAACCAATCGGCACCCAAAATTGTCTTATTAAAAAATACAGTCCAAAATAAACATCATCTAGGCCACTTTGATATATAATATAAGCCGTAAACATGGTTAGCGTTCTTAATTTTTTGAACGAATTTTTCTCAGTTTGAACATTTTGCAAGACCACTTTTTTAAGAAAACTACATCTGAACGCTTCCGGGAAAGGCGGGTTTCACGTTGCTTTCTGAAGTAAAATTTGTCGGGAAGAAGATAAGGTACGTTTTGGACTCCTAATTAATTCCCCGAGGTAACAAAGCCCCAGCGACGAACTATGCTGAGGTAGGCCTATTACGCCATTCTGCATTCTGACGATATCCTACAAGCACCCCTCGACGCGAATAAGCTGCTCTTGAGCGCCGCACCTTGCCCCCACGCGTCAAGCCTGCGGTCAACATTTCCATTCCCAGAACATGCAACGCCTGAAGAACTTCAAACAACCGCTTGCTGCGATTCGATTGCAGTGAGGTCGCCTACATCTTACGCCAGCACTCACACAGACAAAGCGGTTTTCGCGGTTTCCCATTCGACGCTCCTAGATCCCGCTGCGGCGATGCACCAGAAGAAATCTACAAAAAGAAATATGCACACAGAAGAGTTATCCAGCATTCAGTACCGCTCGACATTGGCGTTGAGAGCCCATTATACAGTGCCTAGCCGCGGCTACGTGCATGAAAGGCCCTCTAGCCTAAATCGGGGAAACTAAAGAGAGCAACTTTTGGAGGTGCGTGAGGCTACTACACAGCGAACTAATGAAAATCCTCCAGCTCCTAATACGATTCAGCATGCTGCGACATTTACGTTGCCGAAACACAGGACAATATCTAATACCGCACTGTGAGACATCAATGTCACACCACCGCCCTAAAATACACTTTGCCTCCGGCGCAACCTCAGTAGACGAAGAAGCCGAGATTCGAAAACGAGGCCACATGCAAACGAAGGTATGAACATGTGAACATGACCATGACGTTGCTTTCGTCGGTTGGACTGTTGCTGCTTTATTTGGCACAGAATCGGACATTTCTATCATCAAAGGACCGTTCACTCTCCGATGAGGCACATAATGACTACTTGTGATTGCTTGCATTTACGTACCGCTGATGGTAACTTTTTGAGACGCACCTATCATATATATTACATGGTCCTCAAGCAGTCCTCCCGCCATCTGAATTTAGATATAGACTTTCCAGGGACGTCGGGTGAGAATCGATCTACGCTCATGTCTCATCATGCTCTCGGCGGAAAACGCCACATCTGCTATGCCATCTTCGACAAGTCACTTCGCTCTAAACATTCTTCACAACCAATTGAGAGCACCAGCTCAGTCAAGCTTCATTATCTGTGCGGGTGTGTGATGCATTAAAACCGCTGAATGTGTCTCCGAGAGAACCGCGCAGTTGCATCTGGATTGAGGCCTCGGTAAAACATTACGAGCGGCTTTAGCGACTAAAGTAGTGAAAGGTGCATTCGTATGGTCTCTTCTATTCTAGCGTTCCTGCCATCAGCAATCCCACACTTGAACGCGCGCCAAGGAATGCCACGCGACAGGAGCGATGGCTTGCCATCCAAACGCACACTTGTCAGAGTGTGACAGATACTGTGCTTTTCCTCGAGAAGTCTCATCTTGTATAGAGCTCCTGCCATCTGTAATGAACGTGCGCCAAGGAACGCCACGCGACAGGAGCGATGGTGTACCGTCCAAACGCACATTTTTGGAAGAAGTGTGACAGATACTGTGTGTTTCCTCCAGAAGTCTCTTGTATAGCGCTCCTGCCATCTGCAGTCCCACACATGAACGCGCGCCAAGGATCACCACGCGAAAGGAGCGCTTGCGTACCATCCAAACGCACACTTGTCGAAGAAAGTGTGACAGATACTGCGCCTTTCTTCTAGAAATCTCATCTTCTCTAGCGTTCCTGCCATCTGCAATCTCTGACTTCAACGCGCGCCAAGAAACGCCACGCCACAGCCGCCGCGAAATTCGGTGGCAGGTTAGCCCCTGCCACAAGCGGCGTTGACTTACTAGTCCCAGCCCCGCAGGGCCAGGAACAGCCACCTTTCTCAGAGCACGCGTTCAAGTGTGGCATTGTAATTGGCAGGGACGCATCCCGCCTCGGCTAATAAGAAACCCTCAAAAGCGGGAAACACTTTGTCCACGACAGCATGAGCCATTAAAGGCTATCGCCTTAATAAAAAAGCCATCGCCAATTTTTAGAAGAAAAAAGCACATTTAGTGCTGACGATATTCCACGAATATCAGCACCTTAATAAACGTAGGACGATTGGTTTTCTAGACGAGGTAGCAGGTATCCGGATGTATTCGCCGTTTCTTATCCATCCGCAGAGAATGCACGTAGCTGAACATGCAGCCCATGTTCGATAATAATCCCACACTACAACGAAGCAGAGAAGACCAATTCACAGCACCGGAGCAGACAAGACCAATTCACAGTGATGGGGCTGGGGCAGTTAGGTCACCGCCGCTTGAGGTGGAGGCTAGCCTGCCACCGAATTTTTATCTGTTGTAGGCCGTCATTGAACCCGCCACCGCTTCGGTGGTGGACAACGGCCATTGTTGCGGTGTGCGTATTTTTCTCCCTCTTCCTTTTCTTTTTTTTTCTATTTTCTCTTCTGTCTGCACGAGGCAGCGGAGGTGGCTCAGTTACAGAGCCAGCAGCAGGCCCGTGCATTTTCTTTTCCTTCTTCCTACAGCCACAACACACAACAAACGCCAATTCACAGCCTTCCTCAAAGCTTCAGCGAGTGCTTGTTTCAACATCGAAGGCGCGACAAACATACTCATTTATGAACACACCCGACCACTCCACCAATGCTCCTACCGTATATCGCCAAGCGAAAGCTCAGCCATTCGCGGCAAGTCAATGCATTTCTTCGTGACAATGTCATCCTGTCATCGAAGAGCCTTTGTGTGGAACCAGACATTAAGGTGATCAAAGAAGGGACAGTTTGCCTCTGCGGTGATTATTCTCGCTTGAATAGCATAACTAAAGAAGCATATCTACCCTCTTCCCTTCAACGATTATACAGCGCATTGTGTCTGCAACACTAGGTAACTCTCATCTAGAAATCTGAACAGCGCTCTGTCAAAGGGATTTGGACGAAATTAATGGCAAAAAGATACGACTCATCAAACCAATAAGGGAGTAATTACTCAGTGACATCCACCCAAGCGCAGTCATACGACTACAAAAGAAAGGTATTCAGCTTTCTCAGAAACTTCACAGTTAAAGAAAAATTCGTGCTGACCTGGGGGATCGAACCCTTCATCACCACCTTTCCGGGCCGTCGCCATACCGAATGAGCTAACCAGGACAGCCAGCACATAAGATGGTAGGGCAAGAGCGAATATTTTATAACTGGAAGTTTTAGATTATTCGCTAGGAATGGTTTGCCGGAGGAGATTGACACCGCGTTGCCCTCGTCTTTCGACGGTGCTCTTGCTGAGTATATGTTTATTTAGATGGTATGTGAATTTTTCATGTAAATGTTTTGTGCATTTATGGCTTTGTTTCGGTTACTGCAGCATTTATGCAGTTTATGCTAAAGCGTTTCGAACGAATTATATATTATTTAAATATGTTATGCCTTCTACTGCATTGTACAGCTAGCTT
This sequence comes from Amblyomma maculatum, assembly GCA_023969395.1. Taxonomy (NCBI): domain Eukaryota; kingdom Metazoa; phylum Arthropoda; class Arachnida; order Ixodida; family Ixodidae; genus Amblyomma; species Amblyomma maculatum. The sequence continues at coordinate 64,563 of JAJIZL010032174.1, forward strand.
GTAAGACTTTGCAGTGTTTTTCCCCATACAATAATGCCCATGTTAGGGAGTTGCACTTACCTGAATAAAAATAGAATAATAATACTGTGGCTCCTAAAACGCTTTCTAGTTTTAATTAATATTATTTTTATAACCACTATCATCGCCTAACTTCTCAAGCACAAGCTCAGGACCAGGCCCAATTTCTCGTTGGCCAATAGTGGCCAGTGACAACGTGCTCAAAACAAATCATTTTAGGTACGCGTCGAGGTCATCGTGACCGGCGTTTAAAACGGCAATGAGCCAAAAAAAGTTCATGGACCGCGACCGTTAGATCCTGGAATACTTAATTGGCTCAGAATCTGCATTACACTTCCCACACTAAATCGGTCCCACTCGTTACTGCAGATGCTCGCTCTCTGTCATTTTCGAAATGTTCTAAGGATCCTTCCTGCTCAGCGGACCTATCAGCGGCCATCTCTTCCCACGCTCTCCTAATCTCTTCCTCCCACCAACTGCGCAACTTTTGACCGGTTTAGATGCTCTCATCCTGCCTAAGGAAATGGTTACTTAGCTACAGTAACTGCCGGCATTATCCTGTCGTCAGTTCAATTCAGTTCAGTCGTTCAGTCGTGTACGGCTCTTTGTGACCCTATGGACCATATCACGCCACGCTTTTCCGTTTCTTACTATCTTCCTAACATCACAAAGTAGCGGACGCCAAATTTGTTAGGTGTAAAGACTGAAGAAAAGATCTTACATACTGTATAGCGGAATGATCAGTCAGAAGGCAGCAGCACGTGAAAAAAAAGCACAAATTTAAAGCTCAAAACCGGGAAGTAAATTACACAAGCACTGACAAAGAAAACAATAGGCGCGAAGATCAAAGAAGATAGTGTAAAGAAAAGAGGAAGGTGCACACAGATCTTCCTGTGCCACTGCTCACCCTTGTAAATAGCAGGACATATTGCAAAGAGGTGTTGTTGGACTTCGGCGAGGTTGGCGGTTTTTGCCGGGGCCAGAATGGAGGTGACGGGTCATCGGCCGTGTCCACAGTAGACCTATGCCCTGCAGCCTATGCCGGTCCCGTCAGGTGACAGACCCGTTCGTCTCACTTAGGTAACAGTAGTAGTGTTGGTGGAGACATGGGCTATCTACGTTCGTTTACCTGCGTGGTAATTAATCATGTCGCAACAATTGCTAATAACAGCTAAGAGTAAGATAAAAGGAGTTAGATTTCATATGGCGCCTGAGTCTGGTTGCTCATGCCGATGAGTTTCGAGGCTAAGGGTTATGATTCCTACGGGTATGAAGACCTGGATGTATGCGCCAGAAGCTTAAGCCTAGAAACAGTTGCTCTCCACGCGACTCCTCCTTGCGGCTCGTTCCCCAGGCACCAGGCGTTCATTGTCAGCGCCTGCTATTCGCCCTCTTCCTGCGTGCTCTTTGTGCACCGGTATCCGAAGCGAGCGCCACCACTGGAGCGAACGGCGCTAGTGTCGACCTAGGGGAGTAAGTGAGATCACGTGACTCCTCATACTGCTGGTGAAGCAGATTCTCGATCAAATTTGTGCATTTTAAAAGCCAATTATTGCATTTATTTCTTTAGCTTTGGTTGATATAGAGTGCCAGCCTTGCATATTTTGATCTTTCATCATTACGGAGGCTGCTGAAGTTGATTTAAACTGTTGCTACGGTACGTTACTGTTCTGTATCCGGACGTAAGCGAGGGAACCCGGCGCAAGCTCCCAATGCCATCCGAAACAATAGCTCACAGAACCTTTCTTAATCAAATTTGAACGGGCGAATCAGCGAGTCATCATTCTCATGATGTGCCAGCAGACATTTCAGCGAGTGAGATTTAGTCCATAGAACTGGCGCTAAAAGTTCGGTGAGAGGCAGAAGGAACAGCGCGAAAGTTTTAATTTGCGCTTATCACCTGTGAAGCTAACAATATTATTGCTGGAAGGATGGAAAAAATACTGGAATCTTCATGGAGCAGTATCCTTCCAAAAAAAGGAGGAATTGTGCGAATGCCAGAAGATCTCAAATTATTCTATATGAACGCATTGACACGGAAGTTTTACTGCAGTGAACTAGAAGATTCTGCCGCCTCGGGCAGTGGTATGAAAGGTGAGTTGTCTCAGGCAGCGTCTCCAGTGCTGTAGTAGTTTCAAATTACAGAGTCCATGCACAGACGAAAAATAGAGCATTGTATGCATGTTGTGATTTGCTGATCGGGATATGCGTAAAAAAAAAGTTAGTGTGCGCGGGAAAACAAGTATTCGTTCTCACCAAGAGTGTCAACGACGGTAGTCAGTGCGCAAGAATTCGCTACGTGGAACGCAAGTCTTCACAAATGCTAAAAAACTAATCCAGCTCATCCCCACAGTAAAACGTGTTTGCTCTACAACGTTCGCGGGAGCAGGCGAACGGTGCCGCCTCCACCGGCGCTATGCAAAGGCGCTCAGCATCTGTCAGGCTCCTGACAGTCCTCTGTTATTACAGAGGAATCCCATTACTTGCACTGACTGCTTACATCTGACTAGTTGTGTGGTAGCTTTCGTTTTTTTTTTTTTTGAGCGCAGAAATGCTGCAGTTGGTGCGCGTCGTCGTAGCAGTAAAGTTCTGCAACTTCGATAACTCTGATTCGGTGAAGTGCATTCTCGCCGAACAAGTGGGTCTAATACCTTCATTTAAGCTTAAACGGGCCCAGACCGAGGTATATAATAAATAAATAAATGAACGTAATGCTAACGCGCAATTGAACTGCCTAGGAAAGCATCCTACAGCAGCAGTTCAACGTGCGTTATTACACTTACTTCGTCATGCGGGCGCTTCCGAGAGGTGGAGCCACGGTATGTCCTCGCGCCCAATAGTCATTGTGCTGCGCTGGCTCCTTATAGTAATTGCCATAATCACCGTTGCTTTTATTTCTACTTAATTTGAAATGTTGAATAATTTTTCTTGTGTGAGTCTTTATATAGAGTCTGAGTTGAACATATATATGTGTATATATATATATATACATGGGTTAGACTTCGTGGGTTCGACTCCCACCATCGGCGCATTGTTTTTCTCTCCGCTTTGCATAGATAC
>JAJIZL010032174.1:68577-80822 GCA_023969395.1 Amblyomma maculatum
ACAGCATAAACTGCTGTACAAGTAAATTCCTACCCTCGTCTATGATCACTATTACTGCAGACAAATGTATTTTACCGTCACTGCATAGAAACGACTGCACTCGTTACTATCAGCTAACATTTTATCCTTCACATTTATCCTGTTCTATCATAGGCACCACGGTACGTCATAAGTGAATGACCGAATGAGAAATATAACTCATGGTATAACGAGCTGCTGCACCACCAAGTCATGAGTCATTTGTGATATGACGTCAGTGTCCACCCATATAATTCTGTAGTGACGTGTCATGAATGATGGGTAATTGCACAAAACATCTCGGCTCAAGGCGTCTACCAGTTTGCGGCGACGTATACTCCAGTATTCGAAAAGCGCGCACTCTGCCCGCTTTGCCGAGCGCTGTCAGTGAGCGCGCGGTTGCGTGGCTGTTTTCTGGGAACCTGGGGCAAGAACGGAGGCTGTGTGTTGTTTAACGTTTCGTCGCTGATGTCCCTGGAGACGTGGGGTGACTTTCGAACGTTTATAAGAGGCGGAATGTCGTCATAAGAACAGTCAAGTGAGGCGACAGAAACGCAAGGCAACAATTGCAGAACTGAAGAATTCTTTGAAAACTCCGACGGATTCTTCTGTTCTCGTAAGTAGATGTGGAAACGCGCCGAATAGAGGTACCAACGTCGTACTAACGCTAATCTTGTCACAATCTAAATATGCGGTTTCTGTAGTGATGTCTAAGGTTTTTATAAAGCCGACAGGTCAGCGGACTCACAGAAGGTGTATATGATGTGAGACTGATAAGTTAATAGAGTATGATTTCACTACTGAGCTAACGTTTGTAAGAACATTCGATTGCTGCTCCTGGTGCCTGCCAGGAGTACAGGTTCGAGCAAGCAATTTCCTTAGATTCTTATTTAGGTAATAGGGATATACAAACCTTTGGCTGCTTTACAAGTCATAGTGATATGGGCACTACATTCATGCGCTACAGCATGCAATCTAATGCAAAAATATGTGCTAGATGACTGTTCTGTAAATCACTGTAATTTCTGATTCAAATTTGAATATCAAATTTTTATTCAGTGCTTTACCAGTAGAGCGGCAATTTGCTGCTGGTGTCGAGTTGTCATGTAAAATATGCACACTATCAGTAATGGAAACGCTGAATGTCTTAAAATATCGCCTTAGTCTTCTAAAATAGCTACAGCTACTTTTGAAGCATGTAAGCATTTTTTTTTCTTCAATACATTCCTGCTCTCGTGTGCCCATTATTGTGGAATTTCATTCCACATGATGGCATACCATAAAAACCAGAAATGTATGAACCCAAACAAATCACTGGTAATACCACCAGTATGGTGACGGTACAGATGAACACATCACACCCCCCGGAGCACTTGCACCAAATCTCTATACCAGATCTTAAATCCCGTCTAGTACATAAGCTAAACACTTTAGAACGAAAGCGCACCTTGGTTGTTCATACCAGATCATATTTGTAAATTTTTCGTGATGTTAATACCAGAAATGGACAGATGTGGACACATTTTGTGCTGTATATGAGGTTGTGGCTCGGTATTGTCCCTGGGTATGCATCCTACTTCCTGCGCTATTATTGTCATCATTAGAAAGTGTCTTTGGTATGTTATGTCTGCACATTTTTGTGCTGTTTATTGTGTTGTGGTTGGGTATTTTGTACAGCGCGACACGCTGCTGTTTGTAGGAGACGAGGTCCACTCAAGCTGCGAAAAGCGACTTTTACCTCGTCTCCACGATGTTCAATGGAAATAAATATTTTATCTTGTTTTTATGTCTGCTGTTACCAGCAGAAATCAGTACGGGTTTCGATCGTACAAAGGAAGACGGCACGAGCGAGTGTACGCGGACACCAACATGCCTAAATGTGATCTCTGCTTACGGGTTTCTATGTCTCGGCTACCGCAGTGAGTCGAAAGCGTCTCCACCTGGAAGGAGAAGAAAAACAATGAAAAATGAGAGCACAGTGAGGAGAAAAAGCAGTGCAAAGCAAAAGGTGGCAGCCGATGTGCTGCATTCGGGTGTGAAAATTTAATGATTCCTCCGCCGAGAAATCTTTACTCTTACAAAAACTCGACGTTGCACCGACAAGCTGGATCCATTATGGCACAAATAAACGCATGCCACGCAACGGATATACGTGGCTTTGAGATTGATATTGGCACCACCTTTACAATATTACGCTTGAGTAGACGCCTTTGAGAGGTCAAAAACAGATGCAGCGTAGTGCTCACTATTAAGGGAAAAGAAAGCGACGTAAACTGCCTGTAACGGCTGCGACAAAAAGTGTGTTCTTTAAGCATATTTTCGTAATCATTCCCATTCTGACCTACGCCAAACTTTGTTATATTCAGGGGAGACCACCCTCTCCGGCTAGAATGGTATTTTAATGACCCGGGAAATGGCGTATGGTCTATCGTTTCAGATTATTAGGGGAAACCCTTATTAGTCTCATGCTAAAAATCTCACGTGGGCGATATCTATCTGCGAGATAAAGCACAGCTTCTGCTTAAACTTTAGGTAAAAAATCATCCTCCACCGGGAATTGAATTCTTACCACTAGATTACCAGCCGAACCGCATTAATCGACGAAGCACGCCGGGCATAAGAGAAATATATCTTAGTTCTTGTCTAGCGTTCCTGCCGTCTCTATGTAACGTAGGGACACGACGGCGTCACCTTCCCCCGGTCTCCAGAATGAGCTTGGCGCACGCTATCTTTCATCGGGTATGAAGACCAAGCGTCGCAACTAGCGCGCGTCATCTCTGCCGAGCGGAGCTACTTATATCGAATCCGGTACAAAAGACGGCGCTATACTGCACTGTGTGATCGGCGGGGATCAGTCAAACAAACTATTACGCAGAACTAGTTTCAAAGAGATGCGAATAATTATTTTAGAGGTATGCAATGCCTGAAGAATGTTTTTGCATGTTGGCGAAGGAAAAGCTTCGTACAATGTGACCGTTCTCGTAATGTGCTCTTCGGTACTGTTGATATTTTCTCGCTGCGAGCAGGCCGTATTTTATTTTCATTTCGAATGCACCTAAATGCACTTTGCGAGGGTATTACATATCGCTGTGATGGGGAACACGAACATAGATCAGAAGTACTGCATTAGCATTTTAATAACTTAAAATCACAATGACAGCAAAATATAATGTGTATATACCATAAAATAATATTAAATGGGACATTAGATATATGTATAACATCATAGATATTTAGACTTAATTTAAGGAAGCGAGTGCGTTCCATTCACATTGAGCTCAATTAATGCTTCCAAATCTTCAATTATACTGTGTGCAAGCCAAATACGCCACAAATTGTGCTCAATCATCCTAAGTTGATTGCAGAATGTGTGCTGTCTCCATCACAATGTCGCAAGACACCTACATCATACTATTTGAGGAAACGTTTTTCCCGAATATTTTACCAAATTGAAATTTTTAAACGAGTGCACCGTTCCTCATACCAAGGTCACGTATACTTACTTTTTCTCCTCTTGTGAATAATGACAAAACTGGAAAAAAAATGTATAAGAACTACAATATGCATATTTATTAATGTTTGTTTTAGCTAATCAAAATAATGATTTACTTTTAAATGACCCTAAATGCATGCAAGCAAGATAAAGCAGTTTAAGGTAAAGCACGCGGACACAAGTATTACTATTCAAAAATAAACAAACTCTACAAAGCGGCGTTTGAAAAAAACTAAACGATTATTTTACAAAATGTAGTTTTTGTGGTTGTTAAGCCCTAGAATTTACACGTATAACTTCCATGTGTATGTATAGCATCTCAGTTCTGCCACCCCCAACATGATTTTAATAATTCCGCGAGCTCCCGCTCTTTGGTCAAGCGCTGTGGCGACGAATCCTGCACTCTGTCGCACTCGTATGCATAAGCTGCTGCTGCGAAGGCTGCCAAGGCGTCCTTGCAGCCTGGTGTGTAACCCAAGCTTGCTGAGGCTCCCCAGAAGTCTGGTGATCTACAGGAGCCCAGCAGGGAGACAGATGAGTCCCGACGAGACCTCGACAACCAGGTTGGGGGCCCCTTCCAAAATGGCACCCAAAGAGGTCACTTCCAATGACGAGCCTGCGGCGGAGGTGTCCCCTTCGCAGATGGATTCTGAGTCGTCTGTGAGAACTGATTCTTTCACGAAGCAATAATTGCCGGCCAGCACATGCACGGTGACAAGCAGCAGGTGGCGCCCGCCCAAAAAGTCAAGGTTGGTAACCTGGAGGGCCTTCAGAACTCCCCGCGCCATCTCCAACCGCCGAGCCCCCGCCGAGCCCCACCCTCGTCTTCTCGAGTAAGGAGGCCCTCCTTCCTGACGTCGCGGCTGCAAGACGCTCTGGGGCCGCAAAGCCTCAACCTATGAACGAAGGCCGCACTACAAAAGTGCAGTAAGTGGATGAACCCAACTGTCAGCTCTCGTCCAAAAGCAGCAGATCATCTTCGAGCCCGTCAGAGCCTCACAAGATGATGCTGAACGCCCAAGGTAGATCCCATGGTAGCGAAATTTCTGTAGGCTCCATGGGGACCAACTGAGTGAGGCACGATTTTCTTTTCACCGCCACGCCCTCTGCGAATGATTAAAAGCACTAGTACTAATAAAAAAGCATGACGTCACCATGATGAATGCTTGGCGCGGATTTGATTTTTTTCTCGTATACACGAAAGACAAGGCCAATGACGACGAAGACTGAACGATGCCCGGTCAAGTCGGCAAAAAATTGACCCCGTAACTGTTGTGGAAATTTAGTTTGGCAGAACATACGACAGCCAATTTCAGGCAACTCTTGGTGTTGAACAGGGTCTATTCTTAGCCGACTTGTCCAAACATCGTTCAGACTCCGTCGTCGTTGGCCTTGCATTTCTGTGCAAGTGATGAAAAAAGCATGTAGCTGCACACTGCTATTTACATCCATATTCATTTTTCAGGCATGCACTGGCCTGATGGGTCACAAATGAGCCGTAGTGCTTGCTGATCACGAAGAATACAAAGGCAGAATGGAGTGTCAAAGAAGGAGAAGCAGTTTAATGTCAGCTTTCGGGCGTGATTAAGCAGCAACATGGAGCATTAAATGGGACATAAGGCCTTAGAACAAAATGGAACATACAGCTCCAAAATTGACACAAAGTAGTATGTCGCATCAGTACTACGACCCAGCTTATTGATGAAAAATACACATACCAAAGCGTGTGCTGTTACATCTTTTTTCGTGTTTATATTTATAAGCAAAATTGTGCTCAACTGCGTGCCCACAGAGTCAGGGGATACGAGTGAAGTAGAGCCCGCACGGAAATGAACGAGCGGCATCCTCCACAACAAATAATGACATTACTCTGTTTACATGAAAGCCTATTATATTTGGTGGAATAATCTGTTTACAAATAGCGGCCAGCTTGCATACGTGATTACAAGGCAGTAGGGTTCCCACCAGCCCAAATATTACGCAACTGAAATATATGGATACCACAAAACAACCCTGCACTAACAACCGCAATAAAATGTCGGACATCTGAATGTAGACCCACATACTTAGCGTTTTCGCCTGTGTGCTGCCTTCTCATGAGCAGCCACGTAACAAAACTTGGCCCTCATCTGCCTAGTAAACCAATGAGGCCTAACTCATATGAAGAAGGAAGGAAAACATTTCATCATACACAACACCGCTGCACAATTCCAAGAATGTTCTACTTTTTCATTAAGGTTGAATCAAAGAAAGGGCTTGACCGATATCGTCTCTAGACACGTCTCTCAATAAAAGCCTTAAAAAGGCATTCACACGCAAAAATAAGCAAAAACATGTTCCCATTAGATTTCAATTCCTCTAGCCATGAATACCAGTGCCTTATCCGAAAGATACCACCGCTGCATGGTACAGTATTCCACAAGGCCTTGAAACGCATCAAAAGGTGTGTTGCATGACATTTTCTGAATGCACATCTCGTCAATCTTTATAGCGCATGCACGCCCGAGTCCCAAAAACGAAGCTCTTTGCTTATTACTAGTGCGAATAATTGGGGAAAAACCTACTTTCAAGAGAATACACCTTCAACTAGAGCTGTAGTCTCCTGGCTTATGTTCACATGAGACCAAATTATCTATAGTTCTTTTGGGATGAAAGTGAAGTTTCAGGTTACATTCTTTTTTGCAGCAGCTGCAAAGGCAACCACAGCGTTTAACACTGCTGAGCTTCAACCAGCGCAGCAACTCAAGACGATACATATGTCCTTATATCATTTACTATCTCGGCCAATGTTTCTGGCGACGACGTTGTGCGGACTGCTGAGGTTTTTGGATGTGCTCATGAAGCAGCTGTACTTCTTTCGAGGCCGGGGATGTTCCTGGTTGCAGAAAGGCGGCGAGTACAGGAAGCTGTAATACGCATTAGAAGCAATTGAAAGGAATACGTGCCAGACTGCATAACATTTGAGGGGAAAACCGAGTAGACACAATGACCGATAACGTGAGATGTTGGGCGAGTTGGTAGGTATTCATGCTAAACGATCGCTAAAGAACACACGGAAGAGAAGACAGCACATCACAAAACGCTTACATTGCACTATATTCTCTTCCGTGTTTGTTCCTTCAAACATATTCACCGAACCTTGCGGCTACTCGTATCTCACATGCATAGTGCGCATTTTTCAAGCCGGTAATAACCGCCTTTGTAAGTCATTACTGACTGCAATAAAATGAAAGTGGACATTAAGGAAACACTAATGAACACTTATATTACTGTTCCATGTTGACAGTTCACTTAGAACTCTTGCACTTTATTTAAAAATCTATTTGAGCACTACATATAAAAAGTGCTATAAAGGGCAGATGACGAAGGGTATTCTAGCGATGTATTATAAAACGTAACAAAAACTATTGAGGGTAAACAGCGCAAAAAAGACGAGGACTAACGAAGTACACAAACAGTAAAGCAGTAATGCGAGTTGAAAGTCAGCGCTCGTTTGTGTACTTCGTTCGTCCTCGTCTTTTTTGCGCTGTTTACCCTCAATGGATTACCAACTTGCCCAAGCGTCTGTTTTAACAAAAACTAGAACTGAGAAACGCCAACGGGGAATTCAAACATGCTACTGGACTCGCAGAGGCGCGAGACGTCAGCACCGTCTCGGCAGCGTCATTTATCTGACTTCTTCTGACATTTAATTTTAATGCAGTCACGTAAATCACTTAAAACAATGGTTCATGCGCCTACACTTCAGTAACAACACTTCTTCAGTTATTTCATGTAGTCAGTGATGCAGTTAATGCTAGTAAATGCGGGGCACTTACCAAAATGAGCAGGAAGTAAGATTGTGCAGACTGCCACACGCGCCAAAAAAGGAATTTAAATGCTCGCTTGCTCATCTTCCCAGTTAAAATTCCAAAGTGACGCAGTCAGGTCGTTCGAGCAGTGGATGCCGCCACTTGGTGCGACGGAACGTCTCTCCTGAGAAACGCTGAATCACACCGTCCGAGAAGCTTTGCATGATATAAGCATAACCGCAGCCAACACAACGACGGGCGTCTACGTCTGACACATTAGAAACTGCGTTCATGTTGTGTGCCGCTTCCAAATGGCAAGAAGACGTGACGATACATTTCCTCCATCCGTGCGACGATATAACGAAGACATCGCTGATCCGCAGCCATCTTCCCGCACGCAAGCCCTGATGAAGGTTCCACCGGGTTAACAAGAGCAAAAAAGGCCGCTAAAAAAATACGATGCACTATAATTTGTGCGCAATAACTATGCTGCGTTCTTTTAAAGAAATCTAAAGCTAAAGTTCATGAAAACAATGTAAAAATGTTATTTTGTTTTTGTTTTTTACTCAGTAGTTCCCAATATTTACAACCCCATTTTAAGATTTTCTTCCAAGCAATTGGTGAGCTGGCAATGGGTTTCGGTCATCGTTTTGTTCCATGTTGCGCGACCATGCGATGGGCCTTAAAAGGCCCGGGGCTGTGCTGAGATGGATTTTTCTGATTGGGGCTAAGGCTCACCGGCCGCCGCGGCCGCTCCCACCGCATATTCGTTGGTTTAGTGGCGGCTTCAGCGCTTGTTGTCCGATTCTTGTTGCTCGATGTCCGTTTGGATGCTTCGAACCGGTGCGCTGAGACGCACTTACACACTGCAGGGAGAACTGGGAAGCCACAACTTTTCATGCAGCGTCTTCAAACAGCTCCAACTCCCCACTGCATGATTTATACTCACAGCTTTCAATGACGGCACATGAAAGAAGTCAATCAGGCTGCAGCCACGTTACCTAACATTTGCGCTTACGGTCTTCAAGCGTTTTGTCGACCTTTAAAGCTTCGATGCAGACGCGCGCACTACCGCGGCATTAGCCGCTGGATTGTGTTGCGGAGATTAGGCGCAATTCCTGATGATATAATATCGTGTCTCGTCCAACTGTCGTTTCCTAAACCACTCCTTTCTCATCGTCATTAGATGAGCGCTAAATATCAAACGTCATAATCAATACAATATTGATTGCCCGGGAAAACACGCCAAAGCACGAGCAACATATCATGTGTCGCGAATCATGTTGTACGTCTCAAGGTTGTATTGCTAAATAAACAGGCTAGCTCGCTTTTTTTATGTTGTCAGATTAGTGACAGCCATCCGTCTAAACGGGAACAAAATAGGCGATAAAAAAAAATTAACTTTATATTAGAAAAGGCGCAGATCACAAACAGGTATCAAAGGGGGAAGCGTGGCCGTTTACTCCCTAGATTTTGAAGGCGGTCGATTTCAGGTCGAATATTTCCCATGGGCGTAAATAAAGATCGAATATACTAAAAAGGAATAGGCATTTCAAACTTCAGAAAAACAAAAAATCTTTTTATCTTTTTGAAATTTTGCCTACCCTGTTCCCCGATTTTAAACTCTTTGCTACGTTGCTGGTCCGCAGGTTACGAGTCTACCTGCAGGAATTCGCTTGCACCTACCAGTCTTGTACTATAGTAGCTGTCCGCGTCATTGACACTCACCTGGGAAATGTTTCAGTACGCCATAGCCAACGAGTCACCGGAGTTTTATTCGCCTTAGACCAGGCTAAGGCATTTGACTCCGTCGAACATGATTTCCTGTTCGCCGTGCTCCACTCCTTGTGTTTCTCAGGATTCGCTCAGCTCATGCAGGCTTTACACCGGCCTTAGCAGCAAGCTTGCATGGGATGACTGCATCGCCTGCATTTTCCGGTAGACAGTGAGTGCGCCAGGGAAGCCCGCTAGCCCTGACCGACGAGTCGAACCCTCGTCGCTACCCCATCATTTATTGTTTTAGTACAGCGTGCCACGTGTTTTGACCTGGCGCCACCTGTCTGCTGCCAAAGAGGCCTCTGTCTTTTCGCCTGTCGGCAGGCGAGATGAAATCAGCGCTCGACGCCAGCCTTCCAGATGTCGATGTAGGCGACAGGATAGCCGCACGTTTCGGTGAGCTAGTCGCCTGACCCAGCATTTCGGCTGCCGAATGCCGCGAGACCGCTGTCACAAAATGGCGAGTGTTGGCAGTATATCGGCTGCCAAACGAAGTGATTGGCTCCGGAGCTGAGGCACCCTTCCTACGCGACAGCACCTTGCCAAAAAGGGTATCATACACAATGATCATTGTGAAAACTGTCATGCCCCTAAGAGGCTCCCACACGTGGTGTTTGAATGCTTTGTCGCGAGACCTATGTGTGTAGCTCGTATATGAATTGTTCATATAACCAGGCGCTACCGCGACTCCTTTGATCACATAGAGTGATACGGCTGTTATGCTTTTGTTGCAGCATAGCAGGGGCATTGCTGCGTCGCACCGCGCTCTCGTCCGTGCAATGTACCCAGACTTGCTCGAAAGAGTTGGCGAGGCGCGGTTTCTGCGATCATGGCATACGCCTTTCTTTTTGTCGATGTCGAGCCCTTCGCTTAAACTCGCCACCAGACGAGCAGTTCGCGATGGCTGGGAGACGCAAATTTCGGGCATGTGCCGTTACTACGGAAACTGGAGAGAAGCAGCAGGTGTGGCCAGCGCGACGCCGTCGCGGGGATGAAAATTGTTTCGGGTCTTCGGTGCGTAGTCACGTAACACGTAGGTAATGTAACTAAACTTCGCGTACACTTACGTCACAGAGTTTTTTTTTTGTTGGAGAGGCTCGCTGCTCCGTCAAAAGATGCGATGCGCGGCACTGTAGAGTGAGCTCCGATTCTGTGCGTTTGCAAATTTTTGCTTTTGTTATTTCTCTTCCGGTGCTTTGGCGGTGTGGCTGGTATGCAATGCAAATCAGCGACTCGGACTCGTGAGTGCACTTCCTCGCAGCGCGCTGTAGAGATTGTGGGTTTACATTGAACACGTGCAAGAGTACTGATCGTATGCGCGGCTCGAAATATATTGAGTACCTGCGCATGATAGAGTCACTTGCACACACACTAGCCCATATACATGCAGGTATGTATTGGCGAAAATAAGCGTCACGACTGAGATGATGTTCTAAAGGGCGCGTGAACGTTGACGCTTGGAATTAGGCAGATGAAATTATACAAAATGTTGTTTCATATAAGCAGTTGAATAGCGTCTGCATACTGCAGCCTGCCAGCCCCTATCCTTTTCGCAAGCTAAAGAGAAAAACAAAGCGTCCGTGCTGCTGTTTAAGTGTCTAGGGCTGGGAAGCCGAAGTGAACAATACAAAGGGGAGAATCATTCATATTGGCACGTGGCATGGATTCCCCGCACCTCCACCGAGATGATACGTGGCAAGGTTAGTCCAATAAGGTTTGTCCAAGATGACACAGCACACAGTACACAGAAACACAGCAGTATCAACCTTCTCCCAGCACCAACCATTGCTATCACTTCATCTTCTGTCTCTGTTCGTAATCTTCGTCTTCTGCCTTCTGAGATGGCATATATGTAACAATATGATCTTGGAAAAATGCAGGTCATTGAGCACGGCACCTGAGATGATTACCGAAAGTGCATTGTAAAAGTGCGTCGTGAACCAATGAGCAGTGTATAGTGTGCTCTGACTGACACAGAAAATAAAAAGCAGTAGGATAACACCTACCATCTCTGGTGCTTAAACCCCACGGTAAGTTTCTACCTTTGAAATTCAGGAACTTAAACTATTTTTAACTGATCTATAGCCGAAAGCAAGTACCTGATTCATATTCCTAAATATGACTGAGTGAGGCGGAAGACTGCAATCTCAAATGCGAAAAAAAAAATGATTACACACATCATGACATTATCACACTTATACAAAAATATATTTCAGCCTTATCGTATCAGAAACATTGCATTCGTGAAATTCTGTGGAAAAGCTGTAGAAAACTGAATATGACAAGCCATGCAAAATAAAGATTTAGCGACATAAAAAGAAATAAGTCTACACTAAGCATGTCTTTATTGACCTAACAGATGTTCATATATGACATGTAGTTTGCCCTGTGCAAATATTGTATACCTTCCAATATATACTCATATGCATGCACGTACACGCACACACATACACACACGGATAATACAAATTATAATTCATTTGTCCAAATCAATGTTTAATTCTATGGTGTTTTGGTTGTAAAAGGCAGGAAGCATACCTTGCGGCGGAGTTCAATGCTTTCACACCTGCCAATATCCGGTGCTCCTGGCCATAGTGACAAAAAATCAGCATTAAATGTTTTTGCTCCGAAGAAAGGCGTGATCTCAAGTAGCACGCTGTCAATGAACCGCCACCATCCCAATCTTGGGGGAAAACTGGCACCAATATGGGGCCAATAATGGAGTTTCAGTGGGGCGCTACCCGTACCAGGATTTGATCCAATCTATTGACTGGCTTTCCTACAACGGCCACAAATGACAGACTAGGTTATTTATTGGCATGAAGCCTTAATTAACGGCTATCCAATATCTTCTACACAAACATACCCACTGGCTCCTGGAAACCTACATCCAGCCACACTCACTGGCTATCCAAAAATTACAATCAAACTTATTCACTGGCTCTTAAGAACTCCCATCCAGCTAGGCTCATCGGCTGCTTAACATAGCCCACCTAAGCTCGTCCACTGGCTTCGCGTCATTGGCATCCAGGCAATCTTATTATTTTATTGTTGAGTTTTTATTGTGGCTATTTTGTATTTGATGGGTGTTACGGCGCAGAGGCAGCAAAGTCTATCATAAGACAAATACAGGGCTGCGTTTGTTTTTGTGCAGGTGTTTTACGTAC
>JAJIZL010032174.1:80922-101236 GCA_023969395.1 Amblyomma maculatum
ATCCGGAGAGTTTACATGGACACAAAGCCGCAAGAAGTTTTTGTTTCATGAATACGTATTAGACACGCATGTGGTACATAGGAAAGATTACTCTAGGCAGAATTATTTCAAACTTCCAGGACTTCAACTATATTTGGTTCTATCGACAAGGTGCCGGCAGATCACAGTTTGTAGGAAGACGGCGCATTAACGGCAGCTTTAGGTGTTTGCCAAGCTCGCATCTCTATCATGCGTCTTTTGCTCTCAATTATCAGGACCGCAGCTTTCAGCAGCCCTTGCCGAGGTACTCTCGAGAAGCTTGCATGTGACCCACTTCCCTTTCGTACAAGATATCTGCACGCAAAAACAAAAATAAGAGACAATATTATGCAGAATTGTTTTTTTTTAGTGCAACTTTGCAAACTGTTCATGAGCAGTAAAATTTGCCACTGCTACACATTTTGTGTGTCCAAGTCAGTGTGCTGAAATCGGAATTCATGAAGAGTGCATACTCTCGGCTTGGTGCAATATTGTTGAATCAAAATCGTTTTTGACTCTTGGCATGCATAAACAGTATATAAGTACATTCTAGTAATCTTAACAGGTTCGAATGACTGACAAAATTATTATTTTCCAGTTAATACGCCACACAGTATAAAATGAATATCTTACCGATCATCCGGCACTAAATGTTTTTTGTCCCGAAGAAGGGCGTGATCTCAAGTAGCACGCTGTCAATGGACCGCCACCATTCCAACTTTGGGGGAAAACCGACCCCAATATTTGGGCCAATAATTTAGTTTCATTGGGGCGCTGCCCGTACCAAGATTTGATCCAACCTAGTAGACTGGCTTTCCTACAACGGCTATAAATGGTAGACTAGGTTATTTATTGGCACGCAGCCTTAATCAACGGCTATCCAATATCTTCCACACAAACATACCATCTGGCTCCTATAAATGTACATTCAGCTATACTCGCTGGCTATCCAATATTTCAATCAAACTTATTCAGTGGCTTTTAAGAACTGCCATCCAGCTAGGCACATCGGCTGCTTAACATAACGCACCACTCAGCGGAGTAGGCGACGACACACGGGAGAGGCACACAATACACACATACACATAAACACATTGTCGTTGTTTATGTGTATGTTTGTATTCTGCGCCTCTCCTGTGTGTCGTTGCCTACTCCGCTGCGTGGTGCATTATGTCGTCTGACCAACTAGCTCAATTTTCAATGGTAGGGCCCAACATCGCCCACTCAAGCTTGTCCACTGGCTTTGCATAATTGGCATCCAGGCAATTCTATTATTGATGAGTTTTTTTTTGCTATTTCATATTTAATGGGTGTTACGGCGCAGAGGCAGCTAAGGTCACCATAAGCCAAACACAGGGTTCACTTTGTTTTGTGCAGGTGTCTTACGTACAGCTAATATATATATATATATATATATATATATATATATCATCCTGAGAGTACACATTGACAGAAAAAAGCAAGAGTGCTTCGTTTCATGAATACTTATTATGTACGCACTTGGGACATAGTGAAGATAACTCTAGGCAGAATTCTTTCAAACTTCCTGGGCTTCACCTATGGTTGGTTCGATTGACAAGGTGTCGGCAGATCACAGGTTGTAAGAAGACGCCGCATTAACGGCAGCTTCAGATGTTTGCCAAGCCAGCATCTTTTGCATGCGCCTTTTTGCTCTCGGTTATCAGGACCGCAGCTTTCAGCAGCCCTTGATGATGTACGTTTGAGCAGCTTGTATGTCACCCACTTCCCTTTCCTACAAGGTATAGGCACGAAAGACCAAAAATAAGAGACAATATTCTGCAGAATTGTTTTTTAGTGCAACATGGGCAAACTGTTCATGAGCAGTAAAGTTTGCCACTGCTAAAAATTTGTGTGTCCAAGTCAGTGTGCTAAAATTGGAATTCATGAAGAGTGCATATTCCCTGCTTGGTGCAATATTGTTGAATAAAAATCGTTTTTGTCTCTTGGTATGCATAAACAGTAGCTAAGTACATTCTGGTAATCTTATCAGGTTTGAATGACTGACAAAATTATTATTTTCCAGTTAATATGCCACACAGTATAAAATGAATATCTTACCGATCATCCAGCACAGCCTTGCGTGCAGCGTCAAGCGAAGAAGCACAAGAGGAAATTGGCACGCAAAGGTTCGTCCTAGTGATCCTGATTTTTTACTCATGCAGTTAAGTGTAGCAATAAGGCAGGGAAATAAAGCAACAAATTCTCCTTGAAAAATACTTTGTTACAAAGATATGTCTTAAAATAAACGTTTATTTGTACTCGCACTAAGCTGCAGACTGTCTAATATACGCGAGAAAGGACAAGGCATGTCGTGGTTCTACTGCTTATTCTTCGAGTGCGAGCCGAGCTTCACCAGAGAACCAGCGAAGTGCGCACCTGCGCTGCTCGAGAGAAAAGGAAAGAGCGAAGAGAAAGCGCGCCGGCGCCAGTCGTGCGAGCGCGGCAGTGCTGTCCGCATGGTTCCATGTGGCGGCGCAAGTTCGAATTCCACCGGCGTTGCTGCTGAGGCCTGGGAACAAAAAACGCGTGCGCTGCCTAGGCGAAGGCGGCACAGCTGCGTCCCAAATAGCCGCCTGTCTAGCGCCACTAGAAAGAACGCACGTTTTATCAAAAACTTTTAGAGTGGACGAACGTAATTTATAGCTTGAAATACACTCGCTTTGATCATTTGTTTTGATTATATGCCTACAAAAGCAGGGAGAATCTTTCCAAAATACTGGATAGTTACAAGCCTTTAAGCACGTGATGTTAAGCTGAGTTTGCGAAAATATTCAAGGCAGGTTATGAGAGTTATGCATGCGATTAGACAGCTTTTGGACAAAAATAATTTCCTTGAAGAGCAGCATGACCAAACCACCATAATTAATAATTTTATGACAAATATTTTGATGGTGAGCACACATTCATTACACCATACTTTTTGTTTTCGTAAAAACAAATTATTTGACAGTTATTTCCAAACCCTAATTGAGAGGTTGCTATGCTTCACGCTTCGTCAATATATTCGCTCTAAAATCTTTACCTGCAAACGTTAAGTCCTAACTAGTTATACAGCTGCCACAACAAGTACACAACTTGTAAGAAAAAGCGAGGCTGCGTGCAATGAATTTCAATGAAATAAACTTCATTCTAGAACACCTCAGAATTAAAGCTGGATTTATTTCTGTGCCAGGCGAAGGCAGGGAATATATAGAAAACAATGCTATTTTTTTTATGCAGGCGGATATACCTTTGACAACGAGCTATGCTGCCTTAACAGCCTAAATGGTTTGTTCATCATTTGCTCCATCATTTGTCTCTGAAGCACTCAAAGCAGAGAAGGCCGGTATAGAGGAATCAAGTGCAAACTTCTGGCTGATGGAAATACAAATACAAAATATGCTGCAGCTAGCCCGTCGTCTGTGCTTACAAGACCACCTACCGTGCAATACCGTCGGCGCTGGTACCGAATTGTGGAGTCATCTAGTGTGCATGGCGAAACGGTGCAGCATTTACCTTAACTAGCACACTCTCTTCGACCGCGGTTTGCCAGCATTTGAGCATATTCAGTTTTTTCCCCCATGCAAAGAAATTGTGCATAAATAAAGCATTTATGCGTCCATTTCCAGTCATGAACAAAAGTTTTCATAATGCGGATGTAAAACCTCATCACTACAAATCAAGCCGGGCAAGCAGCGTAGAGTATATAGGTTTTGTAGGTGCTATGTCTTCTGACCTGTTGCGATTGCAGAAGTGTATGTGGTTGTATCGGCACCGTATTTTGTTTCTGTACGTAGGCAGCGAGTGTTATCAGCTTGAAAAAAAATTATACAACCGTTTTTTTTGTGAGTTTATCGAGAAGGGGCGACGCGGTATTCTTGAAATTTTGACATATGAGTGGCCTCACGCTTCACGCTGAAGAAGTATAGAAGGATTGGTAGGGCCTATAACTGCTGCGTGTTTAACCTCAGTACTAAACGTCCTCACAGTTTAGAACAGTGCAACAGTCAGGCATTTCTAAGCGCTTCATAGATGGCATAAGCCATGCGTCCTTCTCGATGGCGATAACGTACACATTGCACGAGGCATGCCCTGGGTGGATGCGTAGTGCCACCCATCATGTATTTCGGGGCTTTTTAAATGTTTGGCACAAGATGTCTGGCTTTATCTCATGACATGGGTTTGTCAAGAAAATGAAGCCTTACCCTGGAAGATGTTCATCCTCCGGAGCAATGGGGGGATCCTATACCGATCGCGCGCTTACCGCCTAAGGCATTTTTCTTGAATACATTTTATTTACTACTAGTAATATATCGTTGCCGATGTATAAATTATGCCTTAAATCCATCGGGAACGACACGGCAGTAATGTTCCGGACGTTAAAAATATATCATAATATACAGGTTGAGAATTGATTGTTAATATCTGCAAGACAATACCGGCCAACACATGTCATGATATGTGCAATGCTTTTCTAGCCATCAAACCTCAGTGGACAGTATCGACCACTATAACCCAGACATACAGATTGTAGCACAGTTCACAAAACTGGCGAGGCCACCTCGACCACTGTATTCCAGAAATTTATTAAATGCAGGTAGGATAGCAAAATCAATATACGTCAAGACATATATTCAATGTAGACATGCCATCTGTACTGGCAGGACAATATTCACCATTGAGTGCCATCATCGACCATTTTTTCTGCAGATATACACAACGTTGAGAAGCCAGCACGATTGGCAGGAGATTATTGAACAATGTATACTAAGATATAATCGATGTTAAGAAGCCATCAATACTGGCTGGACAATATTTACCATTGCATGCGATGATATGTGCAATGTTGCCAGTGGCCACTGCTCGTTGGGCAATATCAGCCACTGGAACTGAAGATGCATACAATGTTGGAAAGCCACTACAACTGGCGGGATGATATTGACCAATGAAGGCCAAGATAAATTCAATGTTGGCAAGCCTTATACACTAGCAGGACAATATTTACCAACGTATGCATTTATGAGCAGTACATTGCAGATTAGCTGTCGAATATCATTTTGTATAAAATTTTGGAAAGCAATTCTATACGCAAGGACATCATAGCACGCTTAATTGCCTTAAAAAAAGTGTCAGCTGTATATTTTCCTTGCTCAAAAGAAAGACCTGCGAATCCAAATAAAAACACGTGACTAGCGACCTTTAGTGGTAGGATTGTGCTCTCAGGCAGGTTTGAAAGAACGAAAATAGCTGCGGCAATCAGCGGATGGTCCAGTTATAGCAGTAGGCTGATATGTCAGTGATGGGTGCCGCGAGCGTGGCAGGCTCGCAGCAACTTGCACTGTCACACGAGGTGATTGCATAACCAACGCCGGCACATCGGGCTGCCGCTGCAACGGCCCCCGTGGAGCCAAGATGACAGCTAATTTCGCTCACTCAAACCAAGGTTTAGAGCACCACAATTGTTGCGCGCGATTGCGTCAGCCACGTGATCTTTTTGTGTTTCGTGGCATTTCTTTAGAGCTGCGAAAAAGATGCATGCGAGGCTTCTTTATCCGAAATACGCATGTCCTGAAATGATTAATATTCAGCCTTACATTCTGACATGACTCAATAAAGTGTTGCCTCTGAATATTTTTCTATTATCCAGGCTTTCTTTATTCGTGGAAAACCTTTAGACAATAGAGTTGTCCGTTCCTGCTCCATACTAGGTTTAAATCGGCCAAAATTCAAGAATATCTAAAAAAAAAAAGCAACTGATTAGAATTTAAGAATCTACCCGACTTCGATATTTATCGAAATCAAATGAAAACAATGCTACGTACCGTATAAATAGCAGGTACTCAAAGTATCGCATTATGCAAATAAAATATAAAAAATAATTGCAAACTTTATTTTATGGAAGTGAATATCGCTTGCCTTAAGGAGCACGCGGGAAACTTTGGACTTGGTATTTGCTAAATGCAGTCACATTTTCACGAACGAGGTGTTTCGCGTGGCGAGAGGCACAGATCTGTTGCCTAGAAACCGCCGCAGCTGACAGATGCCGCGCTACCTGACTCTTTGATGGTTCAACGCGGTTTATGAGCGCCTTGGCAACGCGAGCACAAAACTTAGTTGGTCAAAATGTGCTCCAGGTCTTTGTTGCATTTTCATTATGTCACGGCGTTCGCGATTGCGACATTTAGTAGGTGGAAGAGCATTCATATGTAACCTTTGTTGTTCCGGACGTTATTTATGTACCCCTCATTTAAGTAATTCGTTAGGGACTTTAAGTATAGTGTATGGGCGCTTTCGTACAATAAACGTCAGCAAATTATGGGGCGTTACTCTGTGTGTTGTATCGGCGCTTTTAGTTGGCCATACAAAAGGCGAACGCAAACTACGGTGGCGACATTCAGAGCTAAAATAGAAAAAAACATTCAGGATTTTTTTTTCACTCGCACGCCGAAACCAGCCAAGTAGCACCGGGATTTCAGCCATTTTCCTTGCGGCGGCAGTTTCGTTGTACTTCCAAATGTTAGTATTACCGCGTGGAATATGTTCATCTTGTATTAATGTCATGGTGCGTACCGGAATCCTCTCAGCTCCGTACTCCCAAGGATATTTTTACGGATACACGCGTGTAAGCATTCAAGCCAAGGCGATCCACTTCATGGCGTTGCCATGTTAATGAAACAACGCTATTCGTCAGGCTTAGGGACTACGCTGCTGCCGTGCAAAATAAAAAACAAAGCAAATTATTCACTAATTATTACAGTTGAATGCTATACGAAGCAAAGCGAAGACGCCGTGTGCCATGTATAAACGACAGCGCCAGAAAACGCTGCATGGAAGCCAAATTCACTCTTAAAACGGCCGGCCATTGATGCCGCCATCATATAAATGCTGCTCTCCCATCATACGTGAGGGCCAGGTGCGATAAACTTACGTTTAGGCGTACTTTGGCCGATCGTACGAAAGAGCTCGGCCTCGGGTATCGTATAGCGCATGCGAAGAGCGCGTTAGGATATTTTTGGCGTGCGCTATTCTTCTGCGTGTGTCTGTGTACGCTGTGCTAAAAGTCTCTATTATATCGACATCACCCATGCGTTTGTTCTAAACTTTTAGCAGTGCTACCTGGGATCATCGATTACACTACTATCTTTCCTGTGGTCTTTTTCAACTGCATAAAACCTTGTTTGGAAAGCAATATTGTAAATTAATTACTGAGGAAATACCGCTAAGAGGTAGTCATTTTATATGTTCGTCGGGCACATAAACTTTATGCTGACCAATAAACCCAGGAGTATGTCCTGTACAGTCGTTGTCATTATTGGCGATCAACAATGGACAGTACTCCCTCGCAGTAGAAGCTCTCCAGGCAGCCCTTACGGCAGTACATACTCAAACTCCCTTAGCATGTATAGGCTTGCTGTCATCCTCCTCCTCTTCTGAGCTCCTTGAAGTGCCAAGATTTCTTGCCCAATAATTATTTTCTGAATAGTCATCGGAGGGAAAGTAGAGACCTAAAAGAGCTTTGATTTCCTCGTTAGACAGAACGCGCTTTCAAGACATTAAGGAAAACTACCGTTTTTTCTACGGTCAACAGAAGTGAGAAGTTTACACGCAATTAAATTCCTTACAAGACAAACTCCAACGTGCATGGAAATCAAGGGAAAATACACGCGCCTTGGGCCCAGTCCTTAAATTCTGCAAGTCAGTTTTCGTTAGGAGGCGCTATAAGTGAGGATACGTTTTTTTCCTGCATACTGTTCCCAATACGAGACACATGTTTTTTTCCATGTATACAGGCCATAGCAAAAAAAAAAAAAAACTGACAACAGAAATGGTTGATTTCGAATAAGAGTTCGATAAAAGAGATGAGCGCGAGTACTTTTTTAATTTCTGTTTCTTCAATTTTGAGTTGGGATGTAAAATAAAAAAAAAAAAATATGTCGATTAAATAAAACTTCCCGGGAGGAAAGCATATGCAGCTAGAAATTAAATGCTATTGAAATAAAAGAACAATGTATTTTCAGATACATTCAAAGAACATACATAAAATAGGAGGCAATAGCGCAAAAAAAGGTTGATTGTGAACGTATTTCTTTCAAATCCTAGAACTATATAACTTTATCCAATACATGCTGGGAACTTAACTCAAACAATACTGATGTTAAAGAACCGCAGTGCAAAGATATATGCGGCACCCAAATAAACACTGCAAAATATATTGCTGATCTCATAACTTCATGCATTACGCATGTTTTTATTATCCTTGTAAATCAAGTTATATTCCTCATTAGATGAAGATAGCGTGCATCATTACACTTTTTTAAGGAAGGTTGAACCAACATCTGGCGAATGTATCAGCCATTATCAATGATTCCTGCCTTTGAAACGGCTAACTTAATTCGAACAAAAACATGATAATCGAGCTGATAGTCAATACGGCTAACTTAAGGGTATGGGCACTAAGCCCGCTTTGATGGCTTGGCCGTTTATATTTAATAATTACGTGAAACATATCTTTAATATTATACCGACTGGTAAATATATCATGAATGCTGATGCCACTAGCATATTTCAATCAAAGGAAATTGCTGGCAATCGTGTTAAAATAGCCAATTTATATTAAAAAAAATAAATAAACGAACAACCGCATAGAAATAGTTTTCTAATCACTGTGCATAAAACAAAACTTGCAACATTGACAACTAAATACACATAAATATGAATCAGTAAATCTGTCAATAAACGTACACCCAATCACTAAACATCCGCAATAAAGTTACCAGGTGTCATTTTCATATGAGCGTGGATAATTTGCTATTATGCTTGCACAAGTATTCTGGCACATATACCAAAATGGTCGCAGATATACAAGAAAAAATGATAATTTTAATTTAATTCCATTCATCTACCCTCAACTAGGACCGTTTATTCTGGCCTATCACCAGACATGGTGGCTTGCAAAGGCTTCATGAGGGGCAGAAAAGTTTGCTCCTACTGCTCGAAGCTTTCCTTTATTCCCACAAGCACCTATTTCACAAATACAACGTTGTTGCGTGTACAAAAGTATTCGAGGATATGGTACTCGTGGCACCTAAAAATGAAAACAAAAAGGAAACCGAGTTACTTTTACAGAGCCCAACCAGCCTTAATGTAAGAACTACCACCTGCCAGATACACAACACTGACCCTCGGAAAGTGAAATCTTTCAAAGCAACTTTGTTTGACAGGCACTACAGACAATTTTGCTGATGTTACTAAACTAATTACGTCAGAAACTTTACAAAGAACTTAGAAAGCGATTTGAAAAATGCTTGTTAGTTTGTTTTTTTTCATTCTCTTATATTCAAGTTTGCTCGCCCTGTTACTTCTATTAGCGTTCTTGGCTAATGAAGCATATCTGACTCTCCTTATCTGTTAATACTTACCTTATCAATATAGCAGGTATTTATAACTTTACACCTTTACTTTCAGAAATGCATTTCAAATCGCGGACGCGTACTTTACTCCCATTTGTCTCTCTCGAAAAGATGGCCCGGTGACATTGTTCTAAATAACAGCTCGAGGGGCGAGTTGGTGAGGTTGGGGTGCTGGTGCCACAGTTCTGGGTACAATGTTCTGAGTAAGGGGGCCTGCGGCTTGTCAAGCTGTCTTTTATTACAACTTTCTTTTGCAGGCCTGAAGTGTGGATATTCTTATGGAGCGCACATAAACGCATTGTTACTATTACTGTTATTGTTATTACAAATGCTGGCTCTGAATTTATAAGAATCGGTGTTGCGTGACTCGCGCTTGGAAGACAAATCTGTGGCAAAGTTAGCAGAGTACAGCTAAAGTTTCTAAGCAAGTGTGAACATCGTGTTTCCTGAACAACGTCTAGCTCCAAATCAACACGAAGTAATTCGCCGCATCTTCTTTCTCTTAGCTACCCTGACATACACTGTCATCCTGAAGTGCATCCTATTTGTGAATTCCGCACAAGATAATGAAGGAATATAGACCATTTACCTTATAATGACCTTATAGACCTTGTTAATAGACCATATAGACCTTCTTCCTTCTCAATCCCCTCTGGACTGAATGTAGAGGCGGTTTATTCCGCCGGTTTTACAAAATATGGCGCCTTCTTGGCAGTGGCTGAAAATTCGTCCACAACTGATTAAAATCATTCTTAGGAGGCTCAGTCGCCTGCGAAATAGCTATGTGCGTACTTTACAGCTATTGCCATCTGTCGCATACGTTTCTCACGACTATGAACTGTGCATGGCCCCCTGGATGAGCTCCGGATGCGCTGATTGCTGAGGCCAAGAACAGCGGATGCGCAGCTAAAATGGATGTTTGTGTTGAACCAGGGAAGGTACGCTTATTAGCATAGCGGTCTTTAAAAAGCCGGATTCTCTTAGGACTGACGTTGACGTTTTCAGAGGCTCGCTTTTGTAGGAGACGGTTTAATTTACGCGTCCGGGACGGCGTCGAGGTCGGCGAGGAAGCGGGGCGATTCAGCCCGGCACGATCATCTGCGCTACAGCAATTCCACAAACTGCTTCTTTTTAATCAACGTCCAGCGAACGCTTCCATCATCTTCTTCAGACTTTCTTCCTTTCTATTGGCAGTTCGTAGGGTCATATTCTGAAGAGTCCTTTTTATCACATATTACTTCCTCTTTCTAATCATTTCTTTTCACTTCCCTTTTGCTTTTTCTCCTGCTAAAATTTGTTTATGTTCTTAAAATGTCTTGTGATATTTATATTTTGACTTTAGCACTGCATATCCTTATCTGATCCGTATAACTCGTGCTATGGTCTTTCCAGTTGTGATGTATGGATGCGAGAGTTGGACTGCGAAAAAGGCTGGCCGCCGAAGAATTGACGCGTTTGAATTGTGGTGCTGGCGAAGACTCTTGAGAGTTCCTTGGACTGCCAGAAGATCAAATCAGTCAATATTGTCGACCATAAACCCTGACTGCTCATTGGAGGGTCAAATTCTAAAGTTAAAGCTCAGCTACTTTGGTCATCTTATGAGAAGAGAGCAGTCGCTGAAGAAAGATTTGATGTTGGGAAAGGTTGAGGGTCGCCGGAGAAGGGGTAGGCAGCGAACGCGATGGTTAGATGGCATCCTCGAGGCACTGCAGACGAAGTTATGTGATGTTAGGAAGATAGTGAGAGACCGGAAAGCGTGGCGTGACATGGTCCATAGGGTCACGAAGTGTCGAACACGACTGAACGACTGAACTGAACTGATTCTTATCTCATCCTTTCCATCGTTTTCAAAAAGTCACGTATTTGTCATCATCATCATCATCACCATCATCTTCATCATGCTAAGCCTGACTATACCCACTGCAGGACGAAGGCCTCTCCCATATTCCTCCAATTGACCCGGTCCTGTGCGAGCTGAATCCACTTCACCCCTGCGAACTTTACCTCAACCGCAAACCTAATTTTCTGCCGCATTATGCTACGTTTTACTCCCCTTGGAATGCAGTTGGTTGCCCTAAATGACTATCCGTTATCCTTTCTTCGCGCTACATGTCCTGCCCATGCCCATTTCTTCTTGATTTGCACTAGAATGTCAGTGATTTGAGTTATTTCTCTGATCCACACTCCACGTCTCCTGCCTCTTAGCGTTATACCTGCCATTTTTCATTCCACAGCCCTCTGTGTTGTCCTAAATTTAAGCAGAACCCTCTTTGTTAGCTTCCAAGTTTCAGCCCCATAGGTAAGTACAGGTAAGATGCAACTGTAACATACTTTCTTCTTGAGCGATACCGGTAAATTGCTAGTCATAATCTGGGAGTGCTTGCCAAATGCGCTCTATCCCAGTCTTATTCTCCTTCTTATTTCCCTTTCATGGTCCAGATCTGTGGTTACTACCTGTCCTAAGTAGGTATAATCGCCTACTACTTCCAGCGCTTCGCTACCTAACGTAAACTGCTTTTATTCCCTAGGCTATTGAACATTACCTTAGTCTTCCACATATTTACTTTCAAGCCTACATTTTTAGTTTTCCTATCTGGTCATCAATCATTCTTTGCAATTCATCCCCTGAGTAACTTAGCAAGGCAATGTGATCGGCAAATCGCAGATTACTGAGGTATTCTCCATCTACTCTTATCCCTAACTGCTCCCATACAACCTCTCAAAGCAAGTGAGGCTATGAGAGATGCAGTTGTGGAGGGCACCCGAAACTTCTACCACCTGGGTTCCTTGACGTGCAATGACATCGCTCAGTCGATGGGCGCCTTGCTTATCGCCTGCGTAGAAGAGGCCGCCGCTGTCGGAATTTCCTCCAGTATCATTGGGCCCGGCGTAGAGCTAACTAACCAATGCTACATCATGGCAGAGCTCAATAAATTTGATTGAGTCCGGGTAGCCAGGCACCTATAAACTGGCCAGACTCACAAGAAAGATGGTCGAGGCTGCACATCGATTTTGCTGGACCGATTCGCAACAAGATGATACCTAATGTTAGACTATCTTAGCAAAATCGAGGCCATTCCGCCGACTCATAACGTAAAGAGTTTACTGGTTAAAAATTCAACCAATTTTTGGAGCAAAATGTTGTGATGTACATTCGAATACCATCCTACCACCATAAATTTCACGGCGCAACTAAATGGGCTGTCTGAATGATCGGAGATGGCCTTTGAAATTTCCCAAGAGATGATTTGCTGAAGTGTACCGGGTTGAATATGTTACTACATCAAAACTCATGTGCCCAAAGATGATAGCCATGTATGATATTAGTGGGATACGCACTGCAGACGAGACTGGATATGTGTTTATCGCCCAGACCAAAAACCAGTTCCAGTGCTCTGAAAACGCAAGCTTAGAAGTTTCCCCAGAGACATCCATTATACATTCTTCAAACAATTAAGGCGACAATGTTAGAAGCGGTTGTGAAAGCAGATGACAATACTGGGGATTTTCACTGTCGTATGGACCAGAACCGAAAGAGGAGTATAGATTCAACCACTGCGACATCAGCTGCTCTTGCTAGCCTTGGAGTTCCAGATCACAATTCCGCAGCAGTGATACAGGGAAACGATGTTTTTCAAAGCAGCTTTTGCAGTACACTAGTTGGCTCTCTCGTTATCACATAGCCCAACATGACTAGGAATTCAGCAGAATATATACGGTTTGGCCTTGTGCTGTGGTTTTGTCTATGAAGCGTGAGCGATATTTTCTACTAGAGACTCAATTGCATGCACTTTAGAATGTAATGCTATAAGCAGACTTAAAGAATCGGTATATATTATAAACTTTTCGCGGTTCTGTTTCGTAATTGTTTCTACAGCTACATATTGACGCACTATTAGGAAGCCTTTTTAATTGTTTCGTGTGGCCTTGCACAACACATTCAACATAATCTGCTGTTTTTAAGCCAATTGTAAACATTCTGCGCAGTTCATATACTTCTCTTGTAGTCCTGCGTATTATTGCTTTAGGTGTTCATGAGGTATTAGCGCGTTTTGGAAAACGGTCGATGTGACCTCACATGTAGAGTTAAGGCTGTACCAGAGGGACGATAGATAGTTTCTCTGTGCAAAATTTAAAAGTGCATCCAATATTCCAAACGTTTGGCATATTTAATCAAAGAAGAATAATGAGGGCCTGAATAATTGGGCTTGTCTTTGAACAGTGTTCTGGTAGTGCAACTTTTAACTAAGCAGCACCAGAGATGTTTTGGTAGAGATTCCATTTTGAGTATTTATGCACATATCAGCATCATCCTCCTGCCCGCAACCGTAGCTTCATATGTTTTTACGTAAATACTCTTATGCGGGATGTTCTTAACCAACCATCAGAAAGACGTAAAACGAGGTTACCTATTGGGTCTAATCACTAGATATACGATGGATCGGAGAAGATTATACAATACAACCACAATCAAAACTGGCAATTACAACAGAGCAGTAGATGTGTAAAAGGCATGTTCTATAATATCCCCACTGCTGCCTTGAGAGAACTGTTACTATTTTGAGGCATTAACCAGCTTTCTTTTAGGGTGAATTAGAGGAGGTAGGACTGTTACCTTTTTATTCAATATTTAATCTATTTAATATCCGGTTATATATAACAATTATGTCCACTTTTTGAGAGGCAAATTAGTTTCAGATATGAAGTAGGAACGATTTGTATGCCTCGTTTCAAAGAGAATATCACTGCCGCCATTTTCTGGGTGGAAAGCCAGAAACATTTTTATCTGCCCATATTTTATCTTGTTTATCACAACCTGTATTTGTCTCTAATATGTAGAAATGTTGAATGGTGTACATGCAATCTGAAGATCATCAAATACGCAATAGGCTTTGAAAATATTTTTCTAATCGAATTCATGTTCATAACAAAATTGTGCTTGAAATACAGCTCTGAGGTATCTATTCTTTAGAACAAAGCTCCGAGAAAATTTTGCGCCTAGGCGTAACTGAAAAGATATGTTACACATGAAATATTTCAGGCAGTTCAACATTCTACCACATTGCTTACCTCTGCTATGCCGCGAAGAATTCCAAAAAACACCAAGACAGTCTTGTCTGTGTACAAATGTCTCGTGTACGGAGTTTTTTAAGTGAACTAGATGGTAATAATTTCAGAGGTTTTCTTGTCCGCCAACTCCGTAAGGTTATAGGGCGATAACCGCTGGCGCAGGGTGGCGGTTTACTTGGTTTAAGCAATGGGACAATAATGTCTTTTTTTCATGCTTCTGGAAGCTTTCCTAACACCCATATCTTATTAAAATGTTTAAGGAGCGTTTTAATGACATTTTTCGAGAGGTGTGCTAGCATTTTGTAATGCTCTTCCTCAGCACCTGGCGAAGTCTCTTTACAAGCAGATAGCGCTGTGGGAACTCCTTGAGGTGTAACTAAATTATTCTGCTGCTCGATCATTTACCCTGCCACTTGTCGGAAGTCTGTCTTTCAGGCACATCTTGTACCTCAAGAAAATGTCAGCCTAATTTGAGGTGCTGCTCACTGCTGAAAACGTCACACAATTGAGAGTCGGGGGCTTTCAACAAAATAATAGTAATTGCGGAGTAGCTTTCCTCTAGTTTATGAACTTGCTGCCACATTTTTCAAACCTTACTGAGCCATTTATTGATACCAAATACATCTGCCAAGATTCCTATTTATCATTTTTAAATGATATGAGTTTTGGTTCCTTGGATGCCTGTAGTTTCTCGGACCTTATTTTGTATCCTTTTTGCCTCCCGGCATTTTTGTGTGTAGCAAGCTCTAGAAATGTGGATTCACAACTTCTTAAGGTTGTGAGATAGATTAGCGTGCTGCATTTATTATACAATTTGTAAATCTCATTTATTGCATCTGCAGTGAGCTTCATAGAACAAATGAGCTAAATTAAGCTTTTAGTGTCGCGGTTTGCTTGGCATTATCTTTGGTGATGACAAGTTGATTAGTAGTGGTAGGCGACCACTGCGATATGAATTACTTAAAACTTCTAATTTGAAATTGATAAAAATAGGAAGTGTGCAAAAGATTCCTCTGAAACACTCAGTTTTCCCGTGCTCGCAGAGCAGTAGGTAGGTTTACCTGCGTTTAGTGAGAAAATGTTGTTAGAATATAATCTTTATATAGTGGCCTCGTGCATACATTTTCTCACTTCGCCAAAGAGGGGAATGTGCTTTATGTTTATGAACTACCAAATAGGATTCCAGTAGTTGATTTATAAATCATTTTTATTGTCTGAGAGTTACTTTTGGTGTCGCTCACCATACACGCAGCCCATTGTGAATGTATGAAGTGTGAATAAGGTGGCTGCACCTGCTTCAAACAAAACGTTCAAGTTATATTCATTAGCTACAATATCAATTGTTACTATGATGGCCACACACCCCTACAGCCTTCTCACTTGATATCAGTCACAGCGGAAAATTTTATATTTTTTGAACGTTTGAATTTTGTGCATCAAGATTGGTTTTATTGAAGGCACAGCGTTGCAGGTGCCTTGAAATAAGATTGTCTTTTATATTGAAGAAGTTGCTTAAAATCCTATAGAGTTTCATTGGAATAGGACCGTCACTTTTGTATGAGGAAGGGAAAAGACTAGGACTTTTGTGGCCTGGTGATTCGGGCCTTTCCTTTTCACTTAGCTTCAAGAAGCTCCGCCGCCTGTCAGATGTTGACTGCCCGAGACGATCATCGTTTGCTGTTTTCCTTTCATCCTAGGAAGTGCTGGACGATTGAACACAATGCACGTACACATTTGCGTTGGAATCACCACCATTAAAGAGATCTTGGGGCCGGTTGACCTGGAGATCTGCGCTGCCTGTTTTGGGGTGGCAAAGAAGCTCCAACATCCTAGATACTTCCACCAGGAGTGTACAGGTCTCTGCCTGAAGCGCGCTGTGTATGGCCTGGGCAGGTTCCGAAGACTGCTCTTATGCCACCCCCTGATGCCTCAAGGAAGGATATGTTATATTCTGAGTTTGCTTGGTCTTCTTTCGTGCTTCCCAGAAAGTTAGATTTTTCTTAAATTGCAGTGAGATGACATCCTTTGTTTCCAGGTTGGAGAGATGCGTAAGGAGCGTGGCTGCTCTAACAGTTGATGCAGAGATGCGTTTCGAATTCACAGTTTTTGGTGCGATGTTGATGGGAGGCATATATTGCGCATGTCATTTGGCTATGGCGTGTCTCCGAGTCGAGGCCATACGTTTGGCACCTGAAACAACGACGCGAGTTAGTTTGGATGGTTTCAGAATTATCCTTGTGTACCGCACCTCCACACAATCGGGCAGTGTGCTCGATTCGAAGGTATGGACTGTGTTCCTGATCGTTATCTTCTTGTCTACCTGTCTGACTTTTATTGTGGAGGTATTTATGTTATTTTGCTCTTTAAGTCCTGCAAGCCCTTCACTGAGGTGATTTTGATTGCCATCTGAAAAGACTCCCCTGATCATGTTTAGAGAGCGGTGTTTGGTGATGCTAATTGGGCATTGCCCAAAGCTGGTCACTGCGGCGAGATGGTCGTGCTGATGATTATACGTAATTTCTTAGAGAGGGTTGCCAATCGGGAGATTTTGTGACAGTGTACTCTGCTTCAGTTAGCGTCATGGTCATAGTGATAGGAGATAATATTTGCTTAGCTGTTTTTGAGGGTCTTCACAGTGCACCACAGGGAAGCGTGGGAATCGGTTTGCATTCTTCAAAACAACTTTGCGGTTTCATCGGTCCGCACACTTTTTCTGGAGAGATAGTTGGACAGTAAAAAAGAATCTATACGGTACGTTTTTTGTGCGGCTGGGGTGGCGGCCACCCACCACGCAGCCCAACGAGGGGCCGGGACAGGAACTTGCAAAGCAGTCCTGCCTACGCCAGCCTATATATAGCATATTGCAGGGCGGCAAGCCACACAAGGTTACCTATAGCCGCCAGGATAAGAAGGAAAAACAAGAAAGCAAGACAGGAGAGTTTAAATGGGGTAGAAAAGTTAAAGGCTCATGGGAGAATAGGAAAAGGCGACTGCAGATATCGCCCGATCGGATAAGCACGGATGTGCCATCTGTCAGTAGCGTGGGCCAAACTGGTTTGGTGCCTCCGCGAGGGGCCGTACAAACACTTGGCGTCGGCTCAGACACCAGCACAACCATTTCCCCAGACACGGCGATGCCACGCATGGCTAAACGCGGGTGCTCATAGTCCGTGGTGTTGCACACTCCACGCGATTATCTGCTTTAATCGATGACCCCTGAGGGGGAGAGTAGGGGTATCAAAGGATCTAAAGTAACTGAACTGCTTCCACATACCGCACTGTGATGGTGGGTGGCTCCAGTGCTTACTGTCAAGGACTGGTCGCACGTAACGTAATTTCCTCAAGAAACCAGGTGATTACAAAGCCGTGATGATAGTGTAATAATACAACGGAATTTAAACTCAAATGACGTGCGATCGGATGCCAGCCGAGACGTGCGGGTCATTTCTTGTTGCTTTCAAGCCAATAATCTCCTCTACTATTGACTTCCGATTCTGGCACGTCCAAAAATATATATGCACTTTTTTTTACACTGCCTGTTAGCTCCTATCTTCCAGCGGATAGCCTACCCTTATCTTTCCCGCACTTATTTCCCGATTAACCAAAAAGGGACATCGAATCTAGCGGACGTCATACGTATCATCATCATCATCATCATCATCATCATCACCCTGATTATACCCAGGCTGATGACAAGACTGGAGGGGAAATGAGGTTTTTTGTTTTTTGGATGAATATACACAATAAGCCTTTAGAATGAGACCCGTGAATCATCATCATCATCATCATCATCAGCCTGATTATACCCACTGCAGGGCGAAGGCCTCTCCCATATTTCTCCACTTAACCCGGTTCTGTGCTAGCTGCATCCACTTGACCCCTGCGAACTTCTTAATCTCATCCGCCCACCTAACTTTCTGCCTCCCCCTGCTACGCTTTCCTTCCCTTGGAATCCAGTTTGTTACCCTCAGCGACCATCGGTTATCCTCTCTTCGCACTACATGACCTGCCCATGTCCATTTCTTCTTCTTAATTTCCACTAGAATGTCATTAACTTGAGTTATTTCTCTGACCCACTCTGCACGCTTTCTATCTCTTAATGTTACCCCTACCATTTTTCGTTCCATAGCCCTCTGGGTTGTCCTCAACTTAAGTAGAACTCTCTTGGTTAGCCTCCACGTTTCAGCCCCATAGGTGAGTACAGGCAAGATGCAACTGTTGTACACTTTCCTCTTGAGCGATACCGGTAAGCTGCTAGTCATAATCTGCGAGTGCTTGCCAAATGCGCTCCATCCCAATCTTATTCTTCTTGTTATTTCCTTTTCATGGTCCGGATCTGCGGTTACTACCTGTCCTAAGTAGACATATTCGCCTACTACTTCCAGTATTTCGCTACCTAATGTAAACTGCTGTTCCTTCCCGAGGCTGTTGAACATTACCTTAGTCTTCTGCATATTGATTTTCAAGCCTACCTTTCTACTTTTCCTGTCTAGGTCATCAATCATTATTTGCAGTTCATCCCCCGAGTTGCTTAGCAAGGCAATGTCATCAGCAAATCGCAGATTACTGAGGTATTCTCCATCTACCCTTATCCCTAACTGCTCCCATTCCAAGTCTCTGAATACTTCCTCTAAACAAGCTGTGAATAGTACTGGGGAGATTGTGTCTCCTTGCCTAACACCTTTCTTTATGGGAATTTTGTTACTTTCTTTATGCAGAACTATGGTTGCTGTGCAGCCACTATATATATCTTCCAGCGCTTTCACTTACGGCTCGTCTACCCCCTGATTTCGCAATGCCTGCATCATCGCCGAGGTTTCAGCTGAGTCAAATGCTTTTTTGTAATCAATGAATGCTATGTATAAGGGCTGGTTATATTCCGAGCATTTTTCTATCACCTGATTGATGGTATGGATATGATCGATAGTAGAGTACCGTTTCCGAAACCCTGCTTGATCCTTTGCTTGATTGCAGTCTAAGGTTGTCCTGATTCTATTGGCGATTACCTTAGTAAATACCTTATACGTAACAGACAGTAAGCTGATTGGTCTGTAATTTTTAAGGTCCTTAGAGTCCCCTTTCTTGTGAATGAGGATAATGTTTGCATTCTTCCATGCTTCCGGTACCGTCGATGACACCAGGCACTGCGTATACAGGGTGGCCAGTTTTTCTAGCACGATATCCCCCCCGTCCTTCAGCAAATCTGTAGTTATCTGATCCTCTCCAGCTGATTTCCCCCTTTTCATAGTTTCTAGTGCTTTCTTGACCTCGTCCTTCGTCACTG
Organism: Amblyomma maculatum; assembly: GCA_023969395.1. Lineage (NCBI taxonomy): Eukaryota > Metazoa > Arthropoda > Arachnida > Ixodida > Ixodidae > Amblyomma > Amblyomma maculatum. Next base: position 100,705 of record JAJIZL010032174.1, read on the forward strand.
GTGGAATGTCTGACTGTTTTTCCCTACCGCCAATCTCACTACGGTCCTGACTACTTTGGCTACTGTAGAGATCTGTATAGAATTCCTCGGCTACTTTGACTATCTTGTCCATATTAGTGATGACGTTGCCCGCCTTGTCCCTTATCGCATACATCTGGTTTTTGCCTATGCCCAATTTCTTCTTTACCGCTTTAAGGCTTCCCCCGTTCTTTACAGCATGCTCAATTTTCTCCATGTTATACTTCCTTATATCGGCCACCTTGCGCTTATTGATTAGCCTTGATATCTCGGCCAATTCGATCTGGTCTGTTGGATTGGAAGCTTTCATACTCTGCCGTTTCTTAATCAAATCTTTCGTCTCCTTAGACAGCTTACCGGTATCCTCTTTAACTATCCTACCGCCTACTTCTACTGCGCACTCAGTAATGAAATCTCTGAAATTATTGTTCATTGCCTCTAGGGTAATGTCGCCATCCTCAGTTAGAGCTGAAAACCTATTCTGTAGCGAGATTCTGAACTCTTCTGCCCTCCC